>MU730495.1:0-83022 GCA_026770625.1 Nicotiana glauca
TTGTCACTTAAATTGGAAAAACTCCCTTGTACATCATCCCCGGGGTGGGGTGCGCAAAAAGGAGGTGTGACAACTGGACAATGCTAAAGTCTAATACATGGGATTGATCATCGTGATACTTCCGAAGGATGGACACATGAAACACTAGATGCACAGCTAATAAGCTTGGCAGCAACGCAAGTCTGTAAGCCATCTCCCCCACCCGATCGAGGACCTCAAAAGGTCCAATGAACCTAGGGCATAACTTGCCCTTCTTACCAAATCTCATCACGCCCTTCATGGGCGACATCCGAAGCAACACTCGCTCTTCGACCATGAATGTCATATCACGAACCTTATGGCCGGCATAACTCTTTTGCCTGGACTGAGCTGTACGAAGTCTATCCTGAATGATCTTAACCTTATCCAAGGTATACTGAACTAAATTTGTACCCAATAATCGAGCCTCTCCCAGCTCAAACCATCCAATTGTCGACCAACACCATCTACCAAATAATGCTTCATATGGAGCCATTCGGATGCTCGACTAATAATTGTTGTTGTAGGCAAACTCCTCTAATGGCAAGAAGTTATCCCAAGAACCTCCAAAGTCAATAACGCAAGCTGAGTATATCCTCCAAAATCTGAATAGTATGCTCGGACTATCCATCTCTCTGAGGATGAAATGTTGTGCTCAACTCGACCCGCGTACCCAACTCATGTTGTATTGCCCTCCAAAAATGCAAGGTAAATTACGTACCTCGGTCAGAAATGATAGACACGGGCACACCATGAAGATGAACGATTTCATAGATATAAATCTCTACTAACCGCTCCGAAGAATAGGAAATTGCCACAGGAATGAAATGCGATGACTTAGTCAGCCTATCAACAATAACCCATATTGCATCGAACTTCCTCTAAGTCTGTGGGAGTCCTACAACAAAATCCATAGTGATATGCTCCCACTTCCACTCAAGAATCTCAATCTGCTGAAGCAAACTACCAGGTCTCTGATGCCCGTACGTTACCTGCTGACAATTCAAACACCGTGCTACATCTGCAACAATATCCTTCTTCATCCTCCTCCACAATGCTACCGCAAGTCCTGATACATCTTGGCAGCGCCTCGATGAATAGAATATCGAGAACTATGGGCCTCTTCTAGAATCAACTCATAAAGTCTATCCATATTTGGTAGATAAACACGACCATGCATCCTCAAAACTCCATCATCTCCCATTGTAACCTATTTGGAACCACCGTGCCGGACTGTGTCCCTAAAGACAAGCAAATAAGGGTCATCATATTGTTAATCTCTGATACGCTCCAATAATAAAGACTGAGCGACCGTACAAGATAGAACATGACTGGGCTCAGAAACATCCAACCTCACGAACTAATTGGCCAAAGACTGAACATCCAAAGCAAGCGGTCTTTCACAGACTGGAATATATGCAGGGACGCCTATACTAGTCGACTTCCTACTCAAAGCATCGACCACTACATTGGCCTTCCCGGGAGGATACAAGATGATGATATCATAGTCCTTCAGTAGCTCCAACCACCTCATCTACCTCAAATTTAGCTCCTTCTTCTTGAACAAGTACTGCAAACTCTTATGATCCGTGAACACCTTACAGGACACGCCATATAAATAATGCCTCCAAATCTTCAGCACGTGAACAATGGTTGCTAGCTCCAAATCATAAACTGGATAATTTTTCTCGTGAATCATCAATTGTCGCAAAGAATATGCAATAGCCTTGCTATTCTGCATCAACACCACACCAAGTACAATACGAGATGCATCACAATATACTGTATATGGCCCTGAACATGTGGGAAACACCAACACCGGCGTTGTAGTCAAAGCTGTCTTGAGCTTCTAAAAGCCACCTCATACTCGTCCGACCACTTGAACGGGGCGCCCTTCTAGGTCAATATGGTAATCGGGGCTGCTATGGATGAAAACCCCTCCACAAACTGACGATAGTAGCTTGCCAAACCCAAGAAACTCTGAATCTCTATAGCTGATGTGGGTCTAGGCATGTCCTTGACTGCCTCAATCTTCTTAGGATCCACTTCAATACCCTCTGATGATACAACGTGACCCAAGAATGCAACTGAACTCAACCAAAATTCACACTTCAAAAACATAGCATATAATTGGCTGTCTCTCAGAGTCTGAAGAACAACTCAAAGACGTTGCTCATGCTCCTCTCGGCTGCGAGAGTAGATCAAGATATCATCAATAAAAACAATCACGAAGGAATCCAAATAGGGATTGAACACTCGTTTCATCAAATCCATGAATGCTGCTCGGGCATTTGTCAACCCAAATGACATCATAAGAAACTCATAGTGCATGTAGCGAGTCTGAAAAGCTATCTTAGGGACATCGGATGCCCGAATCCTCAACTGATGGTAGCCAAATCTCAAATCAATCTTCGAAAACACCTTGGCACCCTGAAGTTGATCAAATAAATCATCAATCCTTGGCATTGGATACTTGTTCTTGATAGTGACTTTGTTCAACTCTCGATACTCTATGCACATCCTCATCGACCCATCCTTCTTCTTAACAAGCAACACTGGCGCACCCCAGGACGAGACACTAGGTTTAATAAAGCCCTTATCAAGTAAATCTTACAACTGTTCCTTCAATACTTTCAACTCTAGCGGGGCCATGCGGTGTGGCGGAATGGAATGGGCCGAGTGCCTAGAGCCGCATCAATATTGAAGTCAATATCCCTGTCGGGTGGCATCCTCGATAGATCTGCAGGAAATACCTCTAGAAACTCACGAACAACTGGTACAAAATCCATAGAAGGAACCTCTATACTGGAATCGCGAACATAAGCCAAATAAGCCAAGCACCCCTTCTCGACCATACGCTAAGCCTTCATATAAGAAATGACCCTACTTGTAGAATGACTAGGAGTCCCCCACTACTCCACTCGAGGAAACCCCGTCAAGGCTAAGGTCACGATATTGGCATGACAATCCAATATGGCATGATAAGGTGACAGCCAACCCATCCTCAAGATGACATCAAAATTGACCATATCAAGAAGTAGGAGATCTACACGGGTTTCAAGACCCCCAATAATAACCACACACGAGGGATAGGCATGATCTACAACAATAGAATCACCTACCGGTGTGGACGCATATACAGTAGAACTCAAAGAATCATGTGGCAATCACCCGCCGCATCTCTGCTACTATCGCAAGTGCGAACCATTGGTCGCATTTGCGATGATCCCCCTTCCTCTGACTACTTCGCATTGGCAAAGGGTTGTTCACAATTGAGAACATGAGCTGGCCCAGCTTCCTTCGCATTTGTGATGGAAGCCTCGCAAATGCGACCTTGACAGTAATCGTAATTGCGAACCCTGACCTCGCATTTGCGAGGTCTGAGGCCTGCAATACTACTGAAGCATACCAGCTATTTTTCCAAGTTCCAAATCACTCCGTAGCCTATCCAAAACTCACCCGAACCCTCGAGGCTCCAAACCAACCACGCACACAAGTCTTAAAACATCATACGAACTTGCTCGTGCGATCAAATCACCAAAATAACACCTAGAACTATGAATTCAGTGCCAAAACACATGAAATTTTCAAGATACTTTCAACTTCCTATTTTCTCAACCAAAGATCTGAATCGCATCAAATCACTTTCGTTTTTTTACCAAATTTTGCAGATAAGGTTTAAATATTATAGCGGTCCTAATTCGGGCTCCGGAACCAAATTATGGGCCCGATACAAATTAGTTCACACATTATTCAATTTCCATAAACTATTATTTTTTTCAGTTAACAATTTTCTTAAAAAATTTATTTCTTAGGCTAGGGACCTCGAAATTCGATTTTGGTCATACGCCCAAGTCTTATATTTTACTACGGACCCTCCGGGACAGTCAAATTATGGGTTCGGGTCCGTTTACATAAAATATTGACCAAAGTCAACTCAAATCAATTTTAAAGGCAAAAATCAATATTTTTCTCAAATTTTCATATAAGGCTTTTCGGAAGCTCACTCGGACTGTGCACGCAAATCGAGGAGAATGAAAAATGAGGTTTTAAGGCCTCAAAACATGCAATCGGATTCTAAAATGAAAGATGACCCTTTGGGTCATCACAACATCTGAATACATAAATTATATTAATTAAAAAAATTATATGAATACGTTCATGAAATCTAGCGAGATAGTGATTACAATAAAATACATGAAATACAACGAGATACATTAAAATACAATGAAGAAAAGACTATGAATACAATAAAATACATAGAATACAACGAGATACATTGAAATACAATGAAAAAAAAGGTATCAGACTCTTCAAGTTGCTTAGCCCCAAACTCCGTCGTCTTTGTTCAAGAATAACCCTAATGTCATCTCATCGATAATAGATTTCGAACCTCCATTGTCTGTCCCAATTTATCCTATGTCAGATTATTGATACGAAACATAAGACTTGCTAATGCTAAATCCCCATATTTTCTTCGCTGGCGGGGCTTTTTCTTTTCCTTTTTTTCTGTTAAAAATATCTTTTATTGGATTAGATATAGGAGCAAGTATGATAACAAAAGGATTGATGCAATGTTGTCATTGGATTCGGAGAAACAGGAGGTTGGCACAATGGCACTACCAGAAGAGTGTTTTTATCCCGATGGAGTTTGGTGGAAAGGAAAGATAGGGATATAAAAACCGAACTGGAAAATCACATCGAACCGAAAAATGATTGTATTCTAGAGTTTGCACTACAAGAAATTAGATTATTAATGGCGACATATAGTAGCGACCCTATAGGTTGCTACAACAGCTATAGTATTAGCAGCGACTTTATAAGTCGCTACTGATTGTTAATGTTTAGCCGCGACTATTTTTAGATCGCCACTAATGTGGCTGAAATTTTCAGTCCCACGACAAAAATAAAATTCTGGTTCCATAGTTTTGGTGGCGGCTTTTGTAAAGTCGCTGCTAAATATTTGTTGCAGCGACTGGGTCGCTCCAATAGCACATATTTTTAATTTTAAAATAATTAGTAAAAGGAAAATACCTATTCTAATTAATTAAAACATTCCAGCTAATACTGGTGGAACTAACCGTGCACCCGCATTGAAACAGCGGGCTCCGGTGGGTACAGCTAGTCGGGTTCGCAAAGCGAGTTCCGGAAACCACGGTTATAAAAAAAAAATAATAATAAAAAAAATAAAAAAAAAATACTGGTGGATCGCTCAATTGGTATGAACCAAACATTACCTCTCAGCCAAATTCTTCAAACACAACCCTAGCGAATCCCTCAGCGAATTCACTGCCCAGCGAATCCCTCAGCGAATCGAACCTCAGCGAATCGTCCCTCAGAAATCCTAGACCCTTAGCGAATCGACTGCCCTCAATTGGTAAAATCCTAGACCCTCCCTTCTTCATCTTCGTTTTAGTTGAGAATGAGTTTTGTTTTGATATAATTCATGATTTGGTCTAATATTTGATTTTGTTGTTGCTTAAGTTAATCGGTTTTGATTATTTTATCACTGTCATTGTGGACAGGAGAATACCCTAAAGCCCGGTGATGTGATACAGTGCCGTAAATGTGGTTATCGTATTCTCTACAAGAAACGAACCCGCGGAAGTATTTAATTTTCTCTCTCTAACGCTTTTATACCCTTTAATCTACTTTTTTTTTTAAATTTTATTTATTAATTAGTAATTACTCGATTTAGGGATTTGTTCGCCTTATCTTGTCTGGAAACAATGTTATAAACATAAATTAAGTTAATTTAAGGTAGCTAGTTGACCAAAAAACCTTGATTATAATTTAAAAATCATTGAATTTAGGATTTATCATGAAATTGTCAAGTTTTACACTAGCTGCCAGCTTACTACAATTATCCTTTATCCGAGCTTGAGACCGGCAATCTGACCAAGCTCTCACACACCAACCTTAACTTGTATACTAGTAGTTGCTTTCCTTAATGACGTTGGTGTTCGGGCCAACTTGCTTGCACCTCAATTAATTTTATTGAATGCCTCTACCACCCACCAACACAGGTATTAGAGTTAATAACTCTGCCCATCAACACTTGGGTAGATTGGAAGAAATCGCCTAGTGTTATTTGCCTCTGTCATTCTGTTGGGATTTGGACCTACCTCGTGCTTCATGTTGTTATAATACTAAATTTAGGGATTCTATGTTTAAGGCTTGAGCTAGCATAGATGTTTCACTTTCTTTGAAAAGAATTTTGGAAGTTTGCAACCAACACTTGCTTGAGCTAGAATTTTCTTTTAGTGTTATAGACTTATAGTTGTCTTGATTCATTGATTGGCTAGTTGTGATTGGCAGATAGGAAATAAAGTATTTTCTTTGGTAACTAAAATAAATTTATTTACCAACTCAGTAATATGTACAACTAAAAACGAAACTGAAATTTGGACAGAGGTCCCAAGTAACAGAAGCCAAAAGCCTATCTATGCCTCACTTTCTCAGTAACCTAAGGTTCTAAGGATAAAAATTCAAGGAAATAAAGTTAAATAGCAAAAAAATATTATTGGATAAAACTGAATATGTTTGCAAATAACTGAACAAATGGCTGCTGAGTTGCGGAGAAATATGGAAATTGAGTTGGAAAGGAAGTTGGTAGAGGAGCGTCAACGCGTAAATGAGGAGCGTCAACACGCAAATGCAGAAGCAGACAAGAGGATCTCTCTAGAAGTGGAGAAGAAGATGCAGGAACAATTTGCTAGTTTCTTGACCAGAATGCAACAACAACAGGTACTTGCTCCGCTCCTTTTTAACAATTCTTCTTCCTTCTCGGCATTTCTTCTTACTTCCCTCTGTAGTGACTTGTAGTGACTTCATGTCCGATGAAACTCAAACTATTATCATCGGCCTAAATGATCAGGCTTACTTGCTTAAATTTCGCTTCCTTTCCTACTGCTTACGAACTTGAATCCTTTTTACGATCTTTGCTTTGAGCTGATTGCAACACTGTTGAATGGCTGTTTGCAATACTGATTTGTTGTCTGTATTTTATAGTACATGCACAAAGTTTTTGGCTTGGACACAGCCTGCTGTATTTGCTTGTATTCTCTTGTTTTGTTGTTAATTCTAGTAGGTTGCTGAAGCCATAAAATAAAAATCGAAGACATGCTCCAAGTCTTAAAGATTTTCAGTTATTTTCTCAATGTATTATCCAACAACTAAGCAATGATATAATCCTTCCACATCATAGAAATGTTAAAGCTACAAGTGGCTTACTGGCTTAGGTGTCTGCTGGGAGTTGACTGATCATTACTAAAAATGTGTCCTTTTTCTTTAAGAATTATTTTCCATTCCCTCTATGTTGTTTTGTTCTCATTATCATAAAGTTGTATTAGTCATGATGTTTATTAGAAGTGTTACCGAGCCTTTATGAGTTTTTGTTGTTTGTGGTGCCTACTTAATGGTTTTCGTGTTATCATTTTTACAGCGTATCGCTTTATTCCTACATATTCAATTTCCTATGCAGGAATTGATTCTCTTCATTGCTTGTGGAATCTTCTTACTTAATTATAAGGACTAGGTGATAGTTCTCTGTCTGCATCATTGGGTTGGAGGCTTGAGGAGGAAATGGGAGAAATTAATAAGTTAAGACACTCTATGTCTGATATACGAGCTCATTGTTTCTAATCATTTCCTTCTCTTTCCATCATAAGCTATGGACGCTTAAGATTCCATCCAGACATGGTTCTCCATATCCTAAACTTGGATATGTAATACAGCTCTCTTATCCTTATATTTAGACATATTTCAGAGAGCTTATGTTTATTTGTGGAGTAAAAGACTTGATTCTAGCTTAAAGTGACTTCAGATGCAATAATGATCTAAGAAGCATATCTCACTTATGTCTGTAGAAGCTATCTCACCAATTTTGTCTTGTGTTTGATTGATCTTGTAACTGTTCCAACTAAAAGTGACATCTAAGATTCATGCAACTCTTGCTTTGGAATGTTTCTGAACTCTTCCTTTCTTCTTGGCTATTCTTCAAGTATACTGATTCATTAGCAGAAATTAAGCTTGCCACTAACCAAGCCCAAAGGTACCCTGTTTGTGTTTGATTACATGCTACACACCTACACTTGAAATGTCTGTGACGTTTCTTCCTTATTTAGATGTAGAACACTTTACTCGTGTTATCATGAAACCAACTTATGGTGGACAAAACGTATAACTTTTTTTGTTAATTTATCTTCGTCTTCCTATAGAATACTTCTTTATTTTAAAATCTGGCCAAACCTTACACCTAGATGTTTATGTATGGATATTTGCGTCGAATATTGAGGGGTGAGTGCATAAATAGCCACTTGGGTGACTACTATTTAAACATAGACAGAAATTTATAAACTGTAATCACTTGGGAATCAAACTTCAACTTGAGATCTGAAGTTAGACTTAACTAGTTTATAACTTCTGGCCTTTGGTCCCAAGGGTTTGAAGTTTGTAAGATGTAACTGTTCAAATCTAAAATGCGGTGAGCTCTGTCATAATGAAAGATTAATTTAACGGAAAAAGCCTAAAAAAGTCACTCAACTTTCAGAAATGGTTTATCCACCCCGTTAAAAAAATGCTCATTTTATGCCACTGTCGTTACACATTTGGCTCATCCATAACATTATTGACTAACGGCAGTGGCATGGATGTGCCAAATAAAAATTGAGCCGTTAGTTAATAATGGCATGGATGGGCCAAATGTGTAATGGCGGTGGCATGAAATGAGCATTTTTTTAACGGATGACATGGATAGACCATTTCTGAAAGTTGAGTGGCATTTTTAGGGCTTTTCCGTTGATTTAATTACCTGTTAAGAAGAGCATTTCTATTTGTTTAAATGTACTTATCCGCATGCATATAAACATCCTAATTCTATAATGGATTACATTTGGTTGTAGGAAACATTGTACAGTAACAATCAACTTGTTGCAATCTTTAACTTTCTAGTAATGTACAGGATGCAGTTAGCATAAAACCCTGCGTTTACTATTACAAATAATTAATTTTTAAAATTTTAAATCATGCTTAATAAAATAATTTATAATCACACAAATGTTTATGGCTTGTTTTAAGAGACAAAATATTTCTCTGTTTCGGAAGGAGTAATTCTTTTCTTCAAAGCTAATCCTTTTATGACCATTGAAGCAGCAAAAGTCTTTCCTTGAATCTTCCTATTTCCAAGTTCCAACCAAACGGGGAGTATGATTTATGACATTGGAAAACTTGACATGGGCCAAACGAAAGAGACGAATCTAACGTTGGATAGAACAGAAGGCTAGAAGGACAAAATTGACGTGGGTCAGTAATTTTTTGCACATAGTTTGTATTTATAGTAAGAAAATTATTAAATATTTTATTATGAACTCAATAACTAAGATGAGATATGAGTTTAAGTTTGAAATTCATAAACTACAAATCTTAGAGCCCGTTTGGCCTTAACTTTTTTTCACTTACGGAAAATCTTCGTTTTTTTGGATCAGGCCATGAAAATCTTAAATTTCATTTGAATTTTGAATTTCGAATTTTTCGTGAATTTAAAAAACTCCAAAACGTTGTTTTTTAAAATTTTCATTTCAAATCACTCACAAAAATTCAAAAATATCTCCAAATTGTAATCATATCCAAACTCAATTCTAATTTAAAATACCATTTTTACTTATTTTTTCGCAATTTCACAATTCTTATGTCGAAACGCCCACCTAATTCCGTATATAAAAAAGAAAGGGGAATTTTCATAAAGCAATATCTTTTAGTAGTAATTAGTCATCTATAGACACTATTTGCTATATTATAGATTATAGATACCTTCTATGTAGTTATATGAAGTATTTGATGTATTTAAGCTATTGTATTCATGAATACAGTAGCAAAATTAGGCGTGAATCAGGGAAGTCCAGCTAATCAGTTGTTGTATTCGACTGTATTCATGGCGTGAAACATGGGATTACAGCTCGACAGATTACTGTATTCACGATGTGAAACAGGGGATTACGTTATTTTTAAACGGAAAGTGTATCAATTAACATAATAGACTACTAATATAACTTAACAAACTCAATTATAACACACAAAATTTGTATTTTCGGTTATAAAAAAGATTCTCAACTGGAAAAATTTCCAAAAACATAGCAATCTTCAGAGAAATTATATAATACATCCGAATACATAAATTATATTAATTGAAAAAACATATTAATACATAGAATACAACGAGATATATTAAAATACAATGAAAAAAAGACAGTGAGTACAATGAAATACACGAAATACAGCGAGATGCATTGAATTACAATGAAAAAAAAAGACAATGAATACAATAAAATACATGAAAATACAGTGTGATACGTTGAAAATACATTGAAATATATTAACATAAAATCAAGTTGCTCAGCCCCAAACTTCATCGTCTTTGCTCAACAAAAAACCCTAATTTCCGCCCTGTAGCCAAATAGTCCTTCCATCTTCAAAGACCTTGCACGCTCAAACCTGGAGGAAATGACTGCTTCAACTTGTCGGCCTTCTCAAAGTCGGACACACAGAGGGTGCAGAGGTACTTGGAGCAGCGAACCTTTAATTTGACCATATCCATATTCTTCTTGATCTTCACAGACTGTGCATCCTTCCTTAAACTAAAGTTTTTTGGGGGTAAGCATAAAAACTATATATGGAGCTAGGAGTGGCAAACGGGTGGGTCGGGTAAAAAACGGATAATAAAAAAACGGATTAATTATCCGATCCGACCCGTATTTAATACGGATAAAAAATGGGTTAACCGGCGGATGATATGGGTTACCCATATTATCCATGACTTCTTGCATATGATCACTTTTGGAAGAATTCTTAGTCTCCCTAACTTGAGGAACCCCCAATTTGAGGCTTTATAAATGTGAAAGTTAGACCCATTGGTTATCCATTAGTTACTCATTGGTTATCCATTTTCTAAATGGATAATATGGTTCTTATCCATATTTGACCCGTTTTTAAAAAGTTCATTATCCAACCCATTTTTTAGTGGATAATATGGGTGGTTAATTATTTTCTCTGAACCATTTTGCCACCCTTATATGGAGCTATCAAATTTGTTGAACCAAGTTAAACTAAATACTTAGCGAAAAAGAACGATGGTTTGCGCTTGTTTTGTGTGAGTTAGGGTTTGTTGTTGCTGTGTGTTAGAAGAAGGAGGAGAACGGAAATTTAAGTGGGATGGGGGAAGAGAATGATATGTATCAAAGTAGAGAAAGAAAAAAAATAGTGTAACTAAATAGCGTATTTAGTGGCTTAGGGGTAGGAGGTAAACAAAGTTAAATATTTTGCTATAAATATTAAAAGGTATTTATAAAACATAATTTTTTTAAATAATATTTATTTAAAATAAATAATATATTAACCTTTACAGATAAAAATTTAAAAAAGAAACAATGAAAGAACGATACAGAGACAGATGGGCCGGTGCAAGCCGATGACTTGAGGAGCATGCGTAACAGTGGTGGCTAGGTGTTCATCTGGAAGGCCACATCTGTTGTTTCACTATCAACACAAAACTTTAATTTATGTTTCATCACCAAATGACAAACATTGCCGGCTCTGACCCAACAATATCTCTGTCTATTCGACATGGAGTATTTTATTAACAATATTACTTTTTAAAGCATTTTAAGATGCTCGAGAATTTTATTTAACATCTTATTTTATTTTACCTAAATTTTGATAACTCAGGATTGTAAATTTTTTATGTTTTTTTTTTATAATAACAAGTGAAATTACCATTAACAACAAACGTTATACATCCCAAGAGCATCTAGTGCCATAGCCACCTTCTAAGAAAGGTTATATGAGTATTCAGGCCTCAAACTATCAAGAAAAACCTCGAAGTAGTTACGTGGCTTTTAAATCAAACTACAACATCTATTAGCTTTTTTGCACTAATACTATCCTTTCTTTTATCTCCTTCTGAATCTGTGCTACTACAAAACATGTATTTGTATTTCTAAAAATATTTCAATTCCGCGCTTGTCATGTACGGTAAATCATTGAACCCCATAAATAATTATAATTATTTATGCTTTTGTTTAATACTTTTATGACATTCATAGGTTCTTTCCTTTTAAAAAAAAAGTTATACCAAATTCCAAAAGAGCTAAAATATATAATATACGAATACCGTCATTCGAATATGTTTGGCTTAGCTCGACGACTTGCTTAGTTTCGTACTAAATAATTGATTGAACATCATATCTATGATAATCAAACCTCCTTTTATGTAGTTTTTATTTATTTATGTGAAAAGTATATAATTGTACTTATTTCACTTGTAGAATCCCTATATTACATTGAATTTTCTATATTAAGGAAAAAGAACCTCCAAACTTTTACTCTATATATCAAACAGTCTAATTAATTTGTTTATATATATATATGGCCACCCGTATTTTCAACGTCGTTCACAAATTTTCTTGACTTTTTCGCGAGTAAATAATTCTCATTTAATTTGCTAATACCTCTCTTTTTAAGTAATGTAAATTTATGAAAACTTTGTAAGCTCCTCGTGCATTTTGACCAAAAAAGCTGGGGTTTTCTTTGACTTTCCTGCAGCGAAATCTATAGACTATAGCTAAATTTCAAACTTTCTTTCTTTCTAGCTCAGGTGCAGTTAGCAGGTTTTGGACCACCGAGTTATCATTCACACTCTACCATTTTTCCTATACTTTGTGTGATGTCATAGACAAAATTAACGAAGGGAAAAAACCCTTCTTTTCATGGTGCAAGAGGGATGTTTTTGTCATGTACAATTGTGGTCTTGATAGAAAAGGAAAAAGCAAAAAGAGAACCACTACTGGGTACGTCATGTATGTGTAATAAGGGTAAATTTTAATGTGCCCTAGAAAATATAGTGCGTTGGAAAGGCCTGCGTCGTGTTAGATCGAAGGATTGACTTGAGGGGTGGTAAGTATTGATAAGTTAACGGCTAAAAGCGTAACAAAAGTTATACTTTTCTCAAAATCAAAATTACTTTCCTTAATAATGCAGTGTGGGAGCTAAAACTACCAACTATAGTGTACCTAGGGTACCTTATACAGAAGATCAAGCAGGAATGCATATTGAGGAAGATAAATTTTGTAACTTAAAAATTAAGTATTAGAGAAAAGGAATGGATAGACAGAGTAATTAGATAATAGTGATATAAGATTATGTTATTTTGTGGTTGTTTTAATCTTTTGTTTTGTTGTTTCTTGATAGGATCGGAAAGTATAGATAGAAAATAGAAATGGGAGAAATAGGTAGAAAGGAGAGAGAAGGAATCATGTATGATAGAGTCCATTAGATCTTCTACTGTAAATGACATGCAAATGAGAGAAGGTGAAATTGAGAGAGATAGAAAAAGAGGAGGAAGAAGAAAAAGAAGTGTTACTGTTCGATTGATCTCAATACAAAGGAAGTGGTTGTTTTATATTGCTGGTTAGTGGTTGACAGTTGCACCTACTAACCACTTAACCGACTAACCTCCTCCAATTACATAATATATACACATATATTGTTGTACATATATCAATGTAATACAACTATGTATTCAATACTCCCCTTCAAGCTGGAGGGTGAAAAGGATCAAACACTCCGAGCTTGGATAAAAGGAAATGATATTGTGTTGAACCAAGGGTTTTTGTTATTAAATCAGCTAGTTGTAGGCTTGTAGGGATGTAGTGAGGAATGATCAATCATGCCTTGATCTTTTCACGAACAAAATGGCAATCGATCTCGATGTGTTTAGTTCACTCGTGGAATATTGGATTGACAGTGATTTGTAAAGTTGCCTTGCTATCTCAGTACAGATTGATTGGGATATCAACTGTAACTTGTAGCTCTTTGAGCAATCCTAGGACCCAAGTAATTTGTGCAGCTGCTACTGCAAAACTATGATACTCAGCCTTTGCTGAACTCCTACTAACTATAGGTTGCTCTTTGACTTCCACGAGAGCAGTGAATCCCCATGTTTGACAATGTAACCAGTTACTGATCTCCTGGTGTTTTGACTCCATGCTCAATCAGAGTCACAATATACAAAAAGGTGATTTATGAGAGAGTTATGTAGAAGAATGCCAAGGCCTTGGGCACCTTTAATATATCTGACCACTCGTAGAGCTGCATCCCAATGGGACTGTTTGGGATGCTGCATAAATTGACTTAATACCTGGAATACAAAACATAAATATGGTCTGGTAACTGTTAGGTGAAGAAGCTTTCCAATGAGTCTTTGGTAGCTTCCTACATCCTGCAATTCTGCATCTCCAGTATGCCCAACATGTATGTCATAATCAATGGTTGTTAACTTCTAATTGAGCTCTATAGGTGTGTTAATAGATTTAGCAGTTGCAAGTCCAACATCTGATATTAATTGAAGTGCATAATTCCTTTGAGTAAGAAGTACTCCTTTGTTTGACCTTGGAACTTCAATCCAAAGAAAATACCTAAGTTCTTCTAGACTTTTCACCTTAATGAACTATGTAATGTCTGTTTGGCTGCCTCTAAAAGAACGAGATTGCTTCTAGTGATGAGCAAGCCGTCTACAAAGATTAGGATAATGACAATATCTGAGTCAACCCTTTTTGTGAACAATGAGTGATCATAGGGACTTGGTGTATAACCACCTATTCATAGTGCCTCAGTTAATTTAATATTCCACTGTCTTGAAGCCTGATTTAATCTATACAAAGATTTCAGCATCCTATATACCTTCTGCTCCCCCGCTTGTGGAACCCATGAGGCAAGCACATGTAGACCTCTTCATAAAGATCAACCTGCAGGAAATAATTATTTACATCTATTTGGAATAGGTTCCACCCCTTAGAGGCTTCTATACTGATGATGGTCCTGACAGTGACTATCTTTGCAACAGGAGAGAATATTTCATGATAGTCTAATCCTTCCTACTGTGTATACTCTTTTGCTACTAGCCTTGCTTTAAACCTTTCTGCTTCCCCATTTGCATTACATTTAATTTTGAACACCCATTTTGAGCCTATAGCTTTCTTCCCATGAGGAAGATCTATCAATTTTCAGGTTGCATTATCTTCAAGTGCTTTAATTTTTGCTTGCATTGCTTCTACCCAGGCTTTGTCAAGACAAGCTTCTTTGAAGGACTTAAGTTCAGTAGGTTTTGAGAAAGATCCTAAAAAGGATTTGTATTTCTCAGAAAGGTGATCATAAGTGATGAAATTGGAGATAGAGTAAGGTGTATCCTTGGTTGATTTAACTGTAGTCACATAATCTTTGAGCCAAATAGAATGTTTGGAAGTTCTGCCAGACTTTGTATTCACTGCAGGTATAAGATATTCTTGATGTGTTAGTTCTTCAGCTAGTGTTATCTCTGAATAAGCTGCTAGTTCTTCTTAGTTTGCATCTGGTACTTCAGCATGGTCTATTTCTGGTTCCTGCAAGATAGGTAGTGCATGAGGTTCTACTTGTGGCTCAAGTGTGGCTAATGGTAGTGATACAAGTTATTCTAACACAACTTGTTCAGCAATTTGAATTGTAGCAAGAGCATTGCTATTACTAAATCATGCTAAGTTGTCTCTTCAGGAGTAACCCCTAATGGCTCACAATGAAATAGATCTTTATTTGCATATGTTTATTTCTTAAATGGAAAATATTCTCTGAATGTGACATCTTTACTCACTATTACTCTTCTAGAGTCTAAGTCATAAAACCTGTACCCCTTTTGAGTCTCTGAGTATCCTATAAGGACACATTTTTTTTGCTCTAGCTGTAAATTTATCTCCTCTTGATAGGTTGCTTGCAAAACATAAAAAACCAAATACTCTTAGATGGTCTAGCTTGACAGGTTTGTTGTGTAACACCTCATAAGGACACTTCCTTTCCAAAGTCTCAGTAGACAATTTGTTAGTCAAATATACAGCAGTTTTGATGTCTCCCTAGAATCTAATTGGTATTGAACTCTGAAATTTCATAGCCATTGCGACTTGTAAATTGTGTCTATGTTTTTTCCCACAGTTCCATTTTGCTGTAAAGTGTATGGGCAACTGTTTTGGTGTATGATTTCAAGGGAAGCCAATAATTCATTACATTGGGAGTTAAAGAATTCAATACCATTATCTGAACTCAGCACCTTAATTCCAACATCAAACAGATTTATTATCATTACAACTAAGTTTCTTATTACAATAGCTACTTCACATTTAGACTAATCAAGCATACCTAAATGTACCTACTATAGTCATCCACAATAGTGACAAAGTAATATTTTCTATCATAGGTAGGAACTTTGTGAGACCCCCGTATATCTAGATGGACTAATTGAAAATAACCAGTAGATTTACTATTGCTTATAGGAAATTTCAACCTATATTGCTTAGCCAAAGGACAAACTTCATAATTTTGTTGAACCAGAGAATCAATTTATTCCTAAGAGCTGGTATATTCTCCATTGCCTTTGTTGATGCATGTCCTAGTCTCAGATGTCAAAGATCAATGTTAATTCCTTGCTGCATAAAAAATCCTGCTACTGCTAGTGTTATGTTCTCCTTTAGTAGATACAACATTCTTTATCAATCCACATTACCCTATCACTATAAAGATCCTGAAATATACAAAAATTAAGGAAAAAAGTGATAGAACACCACAGATCTTTGGTGAGTTACGATACTGATAGCAGATTGAACTTAAAATATGGAACATACAACACATTCTTTACTGTCTTATTTTATTATATAGCTGTATTTCCTGTGTGGGTGATTTTTGACTTGTTTCCTGTAGGCACCTGCACTTCTTGTATTCCTTGGCTATTGGCACTTTTAATATCCTTTAGAACATCCTTATAGTAGGTGCCATGATGCGTTGCTCCTGAATCTATCACCCATTCACACATATCTGCACTAGACCATATAGAAATTATACCTGTCATATTTGCAGAACATTCCCATGCATTAGGCTTTGACAACAGATTGTCTAATTGCTTGTACTGCTCTTCTGTAAAGAATTGGCCAAATGCTTAAATTGTTGGAATTATCCTTTCTTCCTTTGCCATAGTTGTGTTTGCATTTGCATTATTGGCATATGTCTTTCCTTCGGTTGTCTGATTCTTTCTTTTACTTTTGAAATCAGGTGGATATCCAACTATTTTAAAGAAATTCTCCTTCAGATGTCATTTATACCTACAATATTCATATATTAAGCCGGGCTTCCTATGTCTAAAGTCTTGACCTTTTCCTGCTAACATTGTGAGTGGATCTCTGTGGGTATCTGTGATACCTAAGGTCATCTGACTCTCCTCTTGACTAACTATAGCATAAGCCTCATTAACAGTCACAACTGGACTTTTTGCTAACACATTATTGCGTATGTTGCTATAACCTTCATTTAATCCCATAAAAAATTGCAATAGCCTTTTTTTTTTCTTTCAAATGATCTATAGAAGGTCTAGATTCCTCACAATCACAAGAGAAAAAAGGGGCTAATACATCAAGTTCATCCCATAAATCCTTCATTTTCGAATAATAGCTGGTAACAGAATCCATACCTTGCCTTAGAGTCGCAATTGCACTCCACAGATGATAAATTTTGGAGAGCCTGAAAATCGCTCCAAACTTTCTTCGTATTTAACGCGTACACAATACTCGACATCAATTCACTTGATACGGTGCTTCCTATCTATGACGACACAATAGCATTGTATTTTACCCATTGCTCTGCCAATTTTCCTTTGTAATTGCTTTTCACACAAGTATCGTCTACAAAACTAAGATTACTCTTTTCTCGTAGTACTAACTTCATCGCTCTACTCCAACGGGCATAATTTTCTGGCCCTATGAGTTGGAGCGGTATCAATACGAGTCCTGGAGAATCTCCAGCTAGTAAAAATAACATATGATTGTGGTCAAGCGAAGCAACATCATTTTCGGCCATGGCTGCTCAAAAATGAGCTTTGTTCCTGATTCTCGTCGGAGCATAGATCTGAGTTGTAAATCCTAAGATCGGTGCTCTAATATCGTGATAGAATCCATCGGATCTTTTATTGTAAATGACATGCAAATAAGAGAAGGTGAAATTGAGAGAGAGGAAGACAAAGAGGAAGTGTTACTGTTCGATTGATCCAATGCAAAGGGAAGGGGTTGTTTTATATTGTTGGTTAGTGGTTGACAACTATACCTACTAAACACTTGACCGACTAACCTCCTCCAATTATACAATACACACACATATAGTGACGTACATATATGAATACAATACATCTATGTATTCAATAATTAGCAGGTTGTGGTGTTGAATGAATAAAAAAATTTCTTCACCCCCCAAAAAAAAATTAAGAACAAAAATCCAAATTAACTCTTAGTCAATATTTCATTATTAGGTTGCGGTTTTTTTTTTTTCTAAATTGAATTCCTCGGAGTTCAAAAAATTACATGACCCTTTTTTTAGATATTATTCAAATATTGCATATTTTCACATTTGGGTTTGGAGACTTGATCACTCTCTTATCTAAGAGCGCCTTGTTGACAATTCAAATTATTTCTTTCTGCTTAAAATCTTTAATTTATTAAATTTTTATTAGAAGCAAGCAACCACTTAACTGCTATCCGATTATATATATTTTTTCACAAATAGAACACACTTTTAATTACTTAGTTAAATTGTGTCTCAAAATGCAAGCTCACTTGTATGTGTGATTTTTTTTCATAGGTCAAATATGTGAACTTTTTGTTTGCTTTTCGAATGACTGTGATATTTGACCTCAATACTTCTTATTTTACCATGTTTGAAGTGCGTATCAAGGCTTATACTATTAGATGAAAATACTATTTTAATTCATTACTAATTAATTAATTACTACTGCAATCTTGTCTTAAAGTATAGTTTTGATACAATTTCAGCTTGTCGGCCAGAATGCCTTTTAATTAGAAAAGCTACTTGTATACAGGTAAAAACCGAGGCTGGTGAGTACCCCGATTTCCCAGTGAGGCAAACGGAGCAAGGACATGATTGCGGGAAATCAAAATCGAAGCCAGGAGCCTTTCGCATTAAGGCTCGAGCAAAAAACCTACCCTCGAAACCATCGAGACCACGTCCCCCGGATCCGATTCGAGTCCCAAGACCTCGAGGAGCATTACCGAACGACCACTCACGATTAACAAAGGATTGTGATATATGTGTCTAACCGGATATCACGATGTGAATCTCGATCTGTATCAGTGGTAGATCAGTGATTAGTTAAGAGAAATTTTTTTACCCATTTTACAATTGTACTTGGGATAAATCTCCCCTACTATATAAAGGGGAAGTTAATTGTTCATTAGATACATTGTAACACAGATACCAAGGCAATATACACCTATTTTTTCTTTTCTAAAGGATTGTTCAAAGTTCTTGTTTTGGTTCACAAGTTCTTCATAAACACTAGTTCGGGACCAATGCGAGCTTCTCGTTAAGCCTTTAACCAAGCCCGGACTCGTTGTCATCATTGGTTTGGTTATTTGTTCTATTTTTTATTTGCTTAACTAACATCATTAATTATTCGTATTGAATTAATTCACATATCCTTAAAACTTCGTACAAATTCAATTATTATCTATTTTTAAGGGTAAACAGTTTGGCGCCCACCGTAGGACTAAGGATAATAGCGATAATTTGATAAAAAATTTCATAACACACTTTTTTTTACACTTGTTCTTTGAGATTTTCATTTTAGGTCAACTTAAGAACGTCAAACTCTTAATTTGCTCACTTGAAAGTTGATGTTGTTTGTGGCCACCATGGCAAAAAGAACAATATCGTACCTAGCAACGAAGTGCCCCTTGTTGACCCAAACGGAGTCCCAGTTGAGGAACCAATCGATGCCAACTCATATGTGGCCATCGATCCTGCTGACTGACCCCGAGAACAACGTTCGTGGTAGAGCCCGATCAATAACCTAGGGTACGCACAATGGTGAAGGCGGTTGAATCAATCTGTGGGTGATCTTCGAAATGATACAAGCTCAACAGGCGGTAATAGCTCAGCTGTAAAACCAAAGCTGTGCCCCCAGTAGAGTTGAGCCCGAACCATCCGGGGAAAACACTTGAAGGAATGAACATACCACAGAAAGGTCAGGTAGAGTTGAACCTGGGACAAGCCCCGAAATAATAACGACGTATAAGGAACTGAGAAAGTGGGTGGAATCGTGAGAAAAGAAGATTGAAGCCAACGACAAAAAAGTGGAGACCTATAACTATAGAGTTGATCAAATCCCAGGAACGCCTCCGATATTGAAAGGCCTGGATTCCAAGAATTTTTTCCAAAAGCCTTTCCCCTCGAGTGCAGCACCAAAGCCAATCTAGAAGAAGTTTGGTATGCCCGAAATTTCGAAGTATAATGAAACCACAGATCCAAACGAACACATGACCTCCTACATGTTATCCATCAGGGGAAACGACTTAGAAAATGACGAATCGAGTTGGTTTGTTGCTAAAGTTTGGAGAAAATCTATCAAAAGGAGCAATGATATGGTATCTGAACTTATCCCAAGCATCGGAGGTAGCTAACTATCCCCATAGTCACAGATAGAAATCAGGCATCCCTATGAGCGATCAGAATAACCGATCTCTTGCGACCAGGGTCCACACTCGGAGAGGGGAACTGGTTGATCAAATTCGGGCTCGAACTCAGCCTACTAGCTTCCAAAGATGTGTCCTTCTTCGGAATGTCCAAGTTGCCAGCCCAAAGAAATCTTTCAATGTGGACGAGTCTACACCATCGAAAAAGCAATGAAGGGGATCATCCATGCTGTGGACCCTTTTATTGGACTTCCCCTTTCTTGCATGGGCCTCCTCGAGCATGGACTCAATGTAGGAGGCATCCCCAAAAATCTCTATTATACCGGGCTCTTCCTTCGGAGTGGAGACGGCGTCCTGGGGAGTCCTACCTCAGGTCTCCATACCGACCTCTCGAGTCTGAGGGCGGTCGAGCTCACAAGTCTCCCCCTAGGATGCCTCTTGCTCCCCAAAAAAGGTCATTTTGTGGGTGACAAAAATGAGGTCTACTTCCGGCTCGTCTCTGAGCCGGAGAAGAGAATCGGAGTCTGGCACCTGGGAACTAGAAATCTTCCTGGGCTTGCGAGCCGCCCACTTCTTTGGTTTTACTTTAGGGCCCGGGGAGCTCGAAGGTTTTCTCTTCCTTTCCTTGTTTTCCTCTACGGCAGCCCCATGATGTCTCACAATGGAGTGAACAACGGGAAGGACATGTCCTCGTCCCCTTCTGAAGGCCTAAGTTCGGTGGTCTTAGGCAAACCTACAACAACAAAGGGGACGGAACATTAATATGATGAAAGTTAGAGGCATGTTATTTACTATTTAGAGAGAGACCTTACTATGAAAACGGGCCTCCCATCGACCCTTCGAAAGCTTTCTCCATGCACACTCGGAGTACGTCATATGTGTACAGATTCCCTCGATCGATTCTTTTAGCCGAAAGACCACATTCGGAACCTGGGCGGCAGTTTGTCACGACCCTAGTTCACCAATCGTGAACACGTCATGACGGCACCTAGCCTTCGCGACTAGGTAAGCCTAACACAAATTGCGAAAGTAACAACATTTACAAAATTATAATCAAAAGCTAAATAACATGAGTAATGTATACAGTTGCCGCTTGGCACATATACTTCAACACTTTTAAAATTCTGAAACTATCCCAAAGACCCGGAAACCCACAGGCAACACAGGCTAAGAGTAATACATAACACTACTCTAACTCCGAAATTTCTACACAACCGACAGAAAGGAAAATCATATACTACAGCTAGAATAAGATAGAGACTCCCGGTCTGCGGACGTGGCAGATATACCTCAAAGTCTCTGAATATCACTCCTGGATCACTGATAATGTGCCGGACCGGAAGTACCTGGATCTACACATGAAAAACATGTGCAGAAGAGGCATGAGTACACCACAACGGTACTCAGTAAGTGACAAGCCTAACCTCGGTTGGGTAGTGACGAGGAAGGTCAGGGCCCTACTGAGGTAAAACATAATGATCAATATGATAATGAGGAGACAATATGTGTACAATCACAGCAGATATCCAGCAAGAAAGTAAGTAAAACAGTAGCAGAGAACAACACAATCAATGAATAGAGGTACAAACCACAACTGGATATTTATCATCGGGGATCTCCTGGTATCTCGAGGATCTCTTAGTATCCTCAATAAATCGTTCGGGGATCTCTTGGTATCCCGAGGATCTCTTGGTATCCTCAATAATAATTCCAGGATCTCTTAGTATCCTCAATAATAATTCTGGGATCTCTTGGTATTCACAATAATAATTCTAGGATCTCTTGGTATCCTCAATAATAATTCTAGGATCTCTTGGTATCCTCAATAATAATTCTGGGATCTCTTGGTATCCTCAATAATAATTCTGGGATCTTTTGGTATCCTCAATAATAAATTCTAGGGTCTCTTGGTATCCACAATAATAATTCGGGGATCTCTTAGTATCCCAAGGATCTCCTGGTATCCTCCATATATAATCATTTCTATGCCAGGGATCTCTTGGTATCCCGCACTCTCAGTCTTAGAACATAACACGTGCATGGAGAGCTCCCGGGATGCCGTCCCGTAGTCCCAAATTTAAATCAAACAACAACAACTCAAAATATCAAACAATTACCAAACTCATAGCAAATAATAGTAAATTCTAGCCTAATATGCTTCATAGAATGCAAACAAGGCAGTTTAAACAAATAGGCAAGTAAGTCTACTAAACATGCTTTTCTATGCTAGCATAGGCTATAATAGCAAGTAGGAATAAGCAAATATGAAAGAAACTCAGCTCAAGTATTTTAAAGTAAAAATTCAGATTTTCAACAATTAGCTCAAGTACGCGCTCGTCACCTCACGTACAAGGCATTCAATTACCAATTTCATATCTTAAGGGACGAAGTCCCCCACACAAGGTTAGACAAACCACTTACCTCGAACAAGTGCAAGTCAACCTGAAACCACGTTCTTGCCACGAGTATCTGACTCCAAATGACTCAAATCTATTCAATTAAATTGCATATTGTAAATAATAATTCAAGTAATTGATTCTGCAATTAAATTGCATATTGTAAATAATAGTTCAAGTAATTGATTCTGCAATTAAATTCTAAGCTAATGCGCGAATTATGTAAAATGATCAAAATGCCCCTCGGGCCCCACATCTCGGAACCGGGTAAAATTTACATTTCCAGAAACCTCGCACTCTCACGAGTCTAACCATACCAAATTTATCCAATTCCGATACTATTTGGTCCTTCAAATCTGCATTTTATATTTTTAAAAGATTCCACAATTTTCTTTCCAAATTCCATCTCAAATCACTAATTAAATGATGAATTCAATAGTATATTCATGTACTCTAACCAAATCTGAGTTAGAATCACTTACCCCGATGAATTTCTTGAAAAACCTTCGAAAAATCGCCAAAATCCGAGCTCTCTAGGTCAAAATATCAAATAAAACCCAAAACCTCGTATTTATTGAGTACCCTATGGATTCCACCTATGCGGACCGCACAAAAATGACCCAGGTCCGCGCAAAACTAGTGCAGTCCGCGCAAAAATGACTGCGGCTGCGCAACTTTTGCTCTGCAGTGACATGCTTTAGTATTTTGGCCATAACTTTCGCTACGGATGTCCAAATTACGATTTCTTTAGCTTTCTGGAAACTAGACACGAAGGACTACAATTTTTGTTTCTGAATCATCTCCAAATTCCTTGTAGATCAAACGACATGAGCTTCCGAAGAAGGACCAGCGATTTGCAGGTCTTCACGACCGCGGGCCGCGTCGCCTGACCGCGCCCCTGCGCTAATAGTACCGCGGTCCGCGCCCAAATGACTGCACCATCCATTTTCTAAGTTCTGGGATGTCCGTACTCACTCAAAACTCACCCGAAATACACCCGAGGCCCCTGGGACCTCAACCAAAAGCACCAACGCATCCTAAAACATTATACAAACTTGTTCCAATCATCAAAACACCTCGACTTACACTAAAATCATCGAATTACATCAAATTCAAGCCTAAGTTCCTTTAAACTTCCAAAACACATATTCGGTCAAAAACCCAACCAAAACATGTCCGAATGACTTGAAATTTTGCACGCATATCCCAAATCATCTAACAAAGCTACAGCAACTTCCGGAATTCCGTTCCGACCTTTGGATTAAAATTTTACCTATCAACCGGAATTCGCCAAAATACTAACTTTTGGCATTTCTAGCCTAAATGAGCTACGGACTTCCAAAATACATTCCGAATATGCTCCCAACCCCGAAATTACCTAACGGAGTTAACGAAACCATCAGATTTCCATTCCGAGGCCGTCTTCACACAGTTCTGATTACGGACCATTTTTCAACACTTAGGCTCTCATTTAGGGACTAAGTGTCCCAAAACACTCTAAATCCCAACACCAAACTTTCCGGCAAACCAAAATAGCATAAATGAACTTAGAGGAAGCAGTTAATAGGGGTTCGGGGCATAAATTCTGAAAACAACCGGCTGGGTCGTTACACAGTTTCACAACCATAAGTATGAATGAGAAGAAAGAAATTGAAGAAAAACTTGACGCTTAAGGAGAGACCGCACTTACGAGATGTGTTCCACTTCTCAGGGAATGGCACGAACTCGGGGGGGGGGGGGGGAAANATCCCGGTCTTCATAAATTCTCGAAAAGGAAGCCTTGCTTGCCCGACTAGTAAGCTTGATTAGTCCCCCTCGAAAAATTCGGGGACTGTATGAACAGAGTAGATAATCGATGGTGAACCGATGAGACTCGATCTTGTTCACAAAGTTACGAATGAGGATCACCGCGTACCTCTTTCAAAAACCTAGGATAATTGATGGTGAACCCATGAGATGGATGGATTTGCACAAGGCACACCTCGTATCTCGTTCAAAAATCTAGAACAATCGGGTCCACCAGGCCCAGTGTGAAGGGGTATGTGTAAATACTTAAGTACCCCTCCACGTGGGTAGTAATGGCGTCCTCGGGCCCAGGGAATACTACATTCTTGCCTTCCCAATTGCCGTCTGTCGGACAACAGGAAGGACGTCTTCGGTCATGGAGCATATGTCTTGATGCTCTTTCACTCCGGTCCTGTTTGCGTGAGGGTTTCTCGACCTTAAGGTCATCTGAAATTGAGCAGCCCCATGGAATAAACATTTTCCAAGGAGGCTTGGGGGTCGGTTCGTCAGCAGTCACCTCGGGAGAAGCCTTTTCGAGGAAAACTACTTCAAGGGCAACGGTTAGTACCGGCAGCCAGTTGGGAAGATGAAGAGGCAACTTATTGAGGAACAAATTTGGATGTTTTAGCCATTGTTATCTGGAGAATTTGAAAATTTAAAGAAAGAATACAAAGGTTTGAAAGAACGAGTTTGAAGGAGGAAGAACAGAGTATGAAGATTTCAAGGGAATCTAGGTAAAAACCTAGAAATCACTATGAAAGTTGAAGAACAAGGATGAAGATATGAAGGTTTGAAAGAAGTTTGATGATAGTTGGGAAGCTCAAAGGTAAAAGCTTGATCGAAAAGTAGAAAAGGAATAAAGCATGTAAGCTTTTATAGGGAAGCAGGCGACGCTTCGCATTCGGGGGTAACCTGCCGATGATTGACTTGTATCCGAAATCAGAATGACGCGGCTGACAGGATTTTTTGGCTCCTTCGTCATAACGTACGAAAGAAGGAATCAGAGAACACCTATCGTTTCCCATCGTTCCGGCAAACCTACTTTCTGATAAACGAGTGGACTATCTGTATACGGGTAAAAATCGAGGCTGGTGAATACCCCGATTTTTCGGTGAGGCAAATGGAGCAAGCACATGATTGCGGGGAATCAGTATCGAAGCCAGGATCCTTTCTCATCGAGGCCCGAGCAAAATACCTGCCCTCGAAACCATCGAGACTACGCCCCCCGGATCCAGTTTGAGTCCCAAGACCCCGAGGAGGATTATCAAACGACTATGAACGATTAACTAAGGGCCGTGATATACGTGTCTAACCAGATATCAAGGCGTGAATCTCGATCCGTATCAGCGGAGATCAGTGATTAGCGAAGAGGAAGTTTTTTTTACCTTTTTTAGAATTATATTAAGAGTAAAACTCCTCTACTATATAAAGGGGAAGCTAATTGTTCATTAGACACATTATAACACATATACCAATGCAATATACACCTATTTTTCAGTTTCCAAAGGATTGTTCAAAGTTCTTGTTTTGGTTCAGAAGTTCTTCATTAACACTGGTTCAGAACCAAAGGCGAACTTCTCGTTAAGCCTTTAACTGAGCCCGGACTCACTGTCATCATTGGTTTGGTTATTTATTTAATTTTTTATTTGCTTATCTAACGTCATTAATCACTTATATTAAATTAATTCAATATCCTTAAAACCACGTACAAATTCAATTAAACACTACTATTCATGAATGAAGCACAGTGGAGGTTTCATGATTTAAGTTTCATGATGAGTTATTTCGCTGCTAATTAATTTCAGCAAAGTACACGACCAGAAAACAAAGAAAGGATTAGAGGAATCTAAAGCACATGATTAAGGAAAGCTACAATATCCTCATATATAATACACATTTAATTATTCACTTGGTAAATAAATGGCAGACTTCTTCAACTCCCACATACACACAACCACATGTATATTATGTAAACAATTAATCACCAATAAGCGTATATTATTTAAACAATTAATCACCAATAAGCACAAGAATCAAATGAATAGCATATTCTTCAATTTCTACACACTGCTACAGTGCACTATGACTATCAACTGACTTTCAACTTCGAAACTAAAAATAATAAAAAATAGACAATGCACAAAATTAGACATTTGCACCTTCTCAAATTTCTCCCTATATATGTTAAAGAACTAATCATTCAGTCTACCAACCATTACTTAATCCTACTGCTAATTAGTAAGAATCTCGATTAACGTACATCCAAAGTTTCAAGATAGGGAATTTAGTCTTCAATATTCTATATAAACTCTATAAATATCCTGACTACTTCACTTTCACCTTCTCCTTAGTAGAGAGAGAGAGAAGGGAGAGGGAGAGAGACTGAGAAGATGATAGGTGCAAATGATTTTTACAAAGTAATGTGTGCAATGGTGCCTTTATACTTTGCTATGCTGGTGGCATATGGATCAGTGAAATGGTGGAAGATATTCTCGCCGGAGCAATGCTCCGGCATCAACCGTTTCGTCGCCGTATTCGCCGTGCCGGTGCTGTCCTTCCATTTCATCTCTCAGAACAATCCTTACCAAATGGACACAAAATTTATATTGGCTGACACTTTGTCAAAGATTTTTGTTCTCGTGTTGCTGTCATTTTGGGCCATTTGTAAAGGGCAGTTGGATTGGCTCATCACTCTTTTCTCAGTCTCAACTTTGCCCAACAGTTTGGTCATGGGCATTCCTCTACTTAATGCCATGTATGGAGATTTCACTCAAAATCTCATGGTTCAGCTTGTTGTCCTTCAATGCATTATTTGGTAATACTAATCCAGCACCTCTATGTTCTCTACCTTTTTTTTATTTTCCTAAGCTTTTATTTTTTTTGGGCAAAATTTCATGTCTAGTCGGCGTACTCAACGCAGACTACAGGCTCAAGAAAAACATCCTATACTTGAATAAGTGAACACAAGAGTTATTAGAGACTAGTAAATGATTTTATTAGTACTTGAAATAAGCTTTATTCCTCGGCAAATTTACACTGAAGTCTTTTAGGGAAAGTAATCCCGAAAATATGAACGTATCATGCCAATGTAACCATTTTATAGTACATTTGGGCATGCATTATTATTTTATTTATTTCTTCAGAGTTTAGATGTAAACAACTGAATTGATATATTTTACTATTCAGGTCCATTTCTTAAACTTTTTTGGTGGTCTCATGCAGGTATACTTTACTATTATTCCTGTTTGAATATAGAGCGGCCACTATATTAATTAAGAATCAATATCCTGGCAATGCTGCTGCGGCCATAACCAAGTTCGAGATTGACAATGATGTTATCTCACTGGACGGCCGAAGCCCACTTTGTACGGAGTCGGAGGTCGACGGTAAAGGCCGTATCCACGTCCGTATCCGGCGATCAACTTCATCAGTGCCGGAGTCTGGTTTTTCATCCTCCATAGGAATCACACCAAGGGCATCTAATCTCTCCAATGCTGAAATCTTCTCTGTTCACACGCCAACACCTTTACATGAATTCCGGAACGGAGATATCCCATTTGGATATGGCGACTTAAGAGTCGGGTACTATTGAATTGTGTGATTATCTCATTTGAAAGCTTAATTTATATTTAAAAGACAATATACTTTTAATTACTCCTTCTATCCCATTTTATGTGAAGTTTGATTAAATAAAGAGAATGCATCACATAAATTGGGGCAAAGCATGTATTTAATTGCGGCACCTAATTCTTTTTCAAAGATCAAACACATGGAAATACTTTATGAGGTTTGGACAGTGAAATTTGAACCTAGGAATTTTGCCAACTTTAATACCACGTTGAATTGTGTAATCATTTCATCGAAAACCTTAACTATATTTAGTGATAGAATAATTTTAATTACTAATCATATTATATTTTAACAGGATCCGTGCAGCGAGTCCTCGACTGTCCAGCTACGCATCATCGGATGCGTACTCGCTGCAGCCGACGCCCAGGGCGTCCAATGTCAATGAGCTGGATACGACCACCGTGACAACAACCGGGAATACGCCAATGTGGGTAATGTCTCCGGTGGCGGGGAAGGTCTTCCGGCAGCCATCTCCCTCTGCTAAAATGGCGTGGGAATCACCAGGGAAGTGTCTAAATGGGGACAGACAAGGATACAGAGATGTTGGAGGTACGCTACTAAGTTGTCAACTTATGTTTTTTAGTACTGACTTTGTTGTTTTGATCATACAGATTATTATAACCTTTAATACTTTCTCTTTATTACCACTAATATTCCTGTAATCCAAAAAAAGCGTCTATATTCCTTTTAAGATTTCTCTTAATACATGATATGAAAGTATATTCTGCGTACGTAGTTTTTTACTTTTATGTTGCAGTTTATGCGAACCTATTTTCTTTTTGGTTTGTTCCAAAAATAACTAACCCTTTCTAAATTTGGTAAAAATTTAGCTTAATGTTACAACTCTACCCTTAATGAGAAGCTTTTATAACCACACAAATACTCTGGGCCCTATTTGAACTTGTTTAGAATCACAAATTCCAAAAGTCTTCATTTTTTTCTTAAACTCCGTGTCCAGTCAAATAGGTTCACGTAAATTGAAACGAAGTGAGTATATAGGATTATAACATTATTCTAGAAAATGACAAGGATATTAGTAAAAAGAAAGTTGTAGGAGTAGTACTATTTTTAGGGCATTTCTTCTGAGAACAGTATGTAAGCACATGACTAATTCAAAAAGAAGAGAACCTCTTGACAACTCTCCAATGCTCATTTTGGCTAAAAATGAGTTAATCGAGGACCACCGATTATCCGGGATTTACTGTTAAAACTAGTAACTGCCTGAGTTATATTGTCCCAACCTATAGACTGTGATACTATAACTAATTGGATGTCAAAGCTCCTTTTTATTAGTTAGAAAGTTTTAATAATATTTTAAATAGATAAATATTCATGACTTTGAGAGTACTTTTTATTTAATTTCTAAATATATTACTTTTACATAAAAATTAATTAAATTGTTACCGTACTTGAAATCATAAATGAAATAATATACCGTACTTGAAATCATAAATGAAATAATTATGTATAGAACCGGAAGAATTTTACAAAGAGGTAAAAAACAAAAATATAGCATGCTGATCCCAAGAATGTCGTATATGTATTATCAAATCAAAGATTGAAGGGGTTTGTTTGACTGGCCAAAATATAACATAGATGGGTTGCTTTCTCGTTTGCATGCCAAGAATAAACTCTTGTCCCCATATCCTCAGATGTATATTGTCCCGTTCTGACTGTCATATTTCTTCCTCTGTCCACCTGACCTATCAATAGAACAAATTCTCTGATACTTAAAGTGAGAATTATTACTCTGTTTTTCTCTTTTAATTATATCGAATTATACCAAATTGTTTAGTAGAATTTATATGTCAGAAACAATTAATATTCCTAGTATGTTTCTATAATATAATTGGTTGGTCCGTCAAAATCTTCAATTAAATTACTAGTAATATTTTCAGCTGCAATAGTAGTAATTCTTTTTTGAAAAGAACGAGTTGATACTAATGATAAAAGAACCAATGCCGCTTCTACCATTTGTAAACGATAGAGTTTCTTACTTGAACCATACAACTGCACATGTCACTTGTCCTTTTGGTTTTTCCCTGTAAGGGACTTGTCTGTCCTGAAAAAGTGCAATCTCGTTTTAATTAATTTCATAAATAGTGCAATAAGTAAAAAGAAAAATTGAGACAACAATTGCTCAATATAATTTCCTCTTAAATGGGCAAATAATGATGCATGGGATCAGACTTCAATAAATAGACAATATCATTACTTTAGAGCACGTGTGTTTTGATGGAGAGACTTATTTGATAGCGCACTTGCAATCTGATGATCTCTCTCCACTCCATTGTTGCCCACCTTTTTCTATTACTTTTTCTTTTTAACCTGCTTCCTCTTTTCAATGGTACGTTAATTATATATATATATATATATATACTGATTTGATTAAAATATCTTTTGTCACTAACATCTACATATGATTTGCTTAATTAATCCAGAAAAGGAAATTAGCTTCAGAGATATCTCAAATTTTCCAGTGCAAGGAGGAGCTATTGATTCAGCAACTACCAATATTATTAAACAAGAAATGCCAAATGCTTTTGTGATGCTGAGGCTCATTATAATTATGGTTGGGAGAAAGCTTTCACGTAATCCAAATACTTACTCCAGTATAATAGGACTTCTCTGGTCTCTCATTTCTTTCAAGTAAGTTCGTTAAATACTACTTATATATATGTGTGTGTACGTTAATACTTAATATAATCTTATTCATGAATTATTCTAAAGTTAAATTGCTTGTCGGCATTATAGCAATTCCCTAAAGGGTCATTTTCAATTTCTATGATGTCAAAGTTTTAATGATGCTTCTACCTGTTCAGAAGTCAAATAACGACCAAAAATAAAAGGGACTAAACTTTAGTATCTCCAGAAAAGAAAAAGTTGTTTAACTTTCCTTGACATGTCATTTTCTAGTACTGTTTCATACGGCGTTATTTTATTGCCTAGTTAATCATAACAAAGTTTTCTAACTTTTTGAGCAGATGGAATGTGGGGATGCCCAGTTTGGTGAAATATTCCATTAAAATAATTTCAGATGCAGGTCTTGGGATGGCCATGTTCAGTTTAGGTATATATATGTGACATTACATAAAGACTTACATGAAATTAAAACTTGGAACTTAATTGCATTTTTTAACAACTATATATTCGATAAAATGTAGTAATGAATATTATTTTTAATATGGCTATGGTACATTGTAGGGTTGTTCATGGCACTTCAACCGAGAATAATTGCATGTGGCACGAAGATGGCAGCCATAGGGATGGCCATCAGATTTATAGGTGGACCTCTAGTAATGTCAGCTGCTTCTATTGTTGTTGGGCTTAAAGGAGTTCGACTTCACACTGCAATTGTACAGGTAACAAACAATAGAGTTTGGACATTTACACTTTATATTGCGTTATCAAAATTTAAACAATTATGATATAAGAGTTTGGACATTTACACTTTATATATTGTGGCTCCCGCTACATGGTTGTTTCTATGATCATAGGGAGGAATATTGATGACTTTCACTTGTTAATTTTTCAAGTTTGTTAGTATAATATTTCAGAGCATGAACTCAAAGCATTTAGTTATTGTCGCTTAAATTATAGGGAATTATCACTTTTTATATTTGTAGTGCAGCCTCTTCAATCGCAACAGTTTTCCCTGGAAAAAAATATAATTTATTATGTTACCTTTGCTCCTTAGAAAAAAATATATGTGTGTGTGTATGTTTTCTATTATCTCGCCTTTATTTGCATAAGCAGGTCCAGAGTAGTTTAACTACTTCGTTAATATCATAGGTATAAATAAATTAAGATAACCAATGCATAAAAATGCTAAGACAACTCAATTTTCTGCCAAATTCAGGCTGCTCTTCCCCAAGGAATTGTTCCTTTTGTATTCGCAAGAGAATATGGATTGCATCCCGACATACTAAGTACTGGGTAAGTAGTTGATCTCAATTGATATTTACCAAAGTAAAAAAGAAAAAATTCTTAAATTTCATACTACTTAATGAAACACTTTTGACATATCATTCTTCGCACATTTCTCCTAACCTAGTTAATTGTCGTGTCTCTTTTTTGTGGTAGATTTTAAAATTATTTTCAATTAAAATTTAATTTCATCTTTTGGAAACTAAATTTGGTGAATTGGAGATCTATGCAAATTACTAGCTACAAAGATTTTGCATCTCAAATATAAGAAAGGAAAACTCTTAGTCAAATTTTAGTTAATACTCTCTCCATTTCAATTTATGTGAACTCATTTGACTGGACACGAAGTTTAAGAAAAGAGAGAAGACTTTTGAACTTGTGGTATAAAATGAAACACATATATTTTGTGTGGCTATAAATCATTGCATAAAAGTAAATTGTTTCCAAATAGGGAAAGATGTCATTCTTTTTGGCACGGACTAAAGAGGAAACAGATTCACATAAATTGGAACGGAGGGAGTACTATATATGATTAACCGACGAGAATCAAAAAGTGATAGGAAATAATGGGATATTTACTTTTTTTCCTTCTTAAAGCATTTGCAACAAAATCCTTTTGAAATGAGTTTATTCTCTTCTTTTGCAGGGTTATATTTGGGATGCTGGTTTCATTACCAGTAACCCTCCTTTATTATATACTTTTAGGGCTATGAAGAAAAATGCGAAGCGATAATCAAGAAAATCTTTTCCCCCCATGCGGATAATAATTTGGTCCAGATTGTGTATTACTTTGACCTAACCAGCACTTTGACAAGTAATAATTAATTAGTGTACTCATTTATGTAAAAGCTATTTGGAAGATTGACTTAGTAAAAATCGATACTATTAGTAGTATTTAATTAGTCTCTATTACTCGTTATTAGTGTCGATTTAGTTAGTGATAGCAGAATTATGTAAGAGATCTTTTCGGCTACGAAAATTACTCTTTCCTGTAGTGCAATATAGGTTAGTGGTAACCGAAAGGAATAAATTATTATTACGACATATCATTGCGGTTGGGGACTGACTTTCTTGTCATAATTTTTAATTGTTACAAACTTACAAATAGGCAGTGTTTGACCTGAGAAGAAAAGGAATATTCTTTTGGCCTTGTTTATATTGTCTTTGTTTCCATTTGCGTCTCGTAAACATAATTATTTTTCACTGATAGTCTATGTCCTCTTCAATGACTTGATTATACTGTGTTCAATAGTTGTGAAACGCTCGTTCAAATGTTTAATTTAACAAAATTTAAAACGGCGTATTTTTATTATATAAAAAAGTAACTAAACAAGCAGCTCATGGTTGTCATCAAAATTTCTGAGCTTATAAGGCAGCTTAATTAGTCATTTTATTAATGTTGTGGCATTTTACGTCTGCTTCTGCTATAAGTTTGAGAGATTTGGTCTTGGATTTCTATTGATGAAAAGACAATAAGCACCCGATTTTTTGGTGGGGCAAACGAATCAAGGACATCACTATAGGAGATCGGAATCGAAGCTCGGAACTTCTCATACTAGGCCCGAATACAACACATGCTTTCGGAACCAACCAGACCATGCCCCCAGACCTGGTCCAAGCTCCGAGACCCTGAACAACGTTACCAAACAATCTCACATGATTAACGAAGGACCGTGATGTCCGTGCCCGACCGAATATCACGGCGTAGATCTCAGCCCGTGTCAACAACATATCAGTTATTAGCGAAAAGAAAGATATTTACCACTACAAGAAATTTGCGTATTACATGGGGATTTCCCTGGGAATTATAAAAGAAAATTCGCAGGTAATTCAGTTTCTTGCGGATTTTCTTTCCAAAAAAAATTTGAAGGAAAAAACCTTCGTAGGTAATTATTACTTACGGATTTTAAAAATCCCCAGATAAATTACCTTGGAATTTTGAATCCGTATGTGAATTACTTCCGGATTTTTTTGGTATATTTTACCAAAAATCGTATGAAACTTTTGGAAAAATTTGACGAAGGATTGGAGTTTTCTTGCGGATTTTCCTTGGGAAATATCTGAAAGTAAAATCCCATAAAATTCCCAGTAAATTCTTTAAAAATTTTGGGAGAAAATTCTATATTGTCATAATATTTTTATTTTCAGAATTATTTTCTTATTGTGGCAAATCTTCCAAATATATACTTATTTTTGTCTCAAGTAGTTATCCCCCACTCAAGATACCATATAGCACCACAAAATTATTATGTCTTGTTACTATTAGTAAGTAAATCCCATATATATAGAAGCTTACACCATACGAAAGATCATACTAGGTGTAGTCAATCACCGTCGGAGCTGCTAAGAATGAGCTCAACTTATAACGTGAAAAAGTTCACAAGTTTTAGTCGGTGTGGGAGCAGAGGATATTTCAACTTTTCTTCTCTTCCCATGGAGTATTTGTTTATTAATTTATCCCTTTTATTATTTGTTTCTTTCTTCTTCTTTTTTTCAAAAAATACGTTAAATAAGAATTTCATAAATAAAAAAAAATATTTTCAAGTAAGTAAATGAATAAAATTATGATTATTTTTTAATTTAAAGATATTCTTAGTTGTTTTTATAGAATTGCATTTATAATGCTGATATAACTCATTAATTTTTTATAAATACATTAACTAACAAGAATTAAACATATTGCACATTAATTAAGTAATTAGTAAGAATTGTTTCACTAATTCCAACAATGTATGCAAGATTGCGTTATTTCAATAATGTTAGAAATTAATCAAGAGATAATAATGTTAGGAAAAAAAAACAAGATGATTTGATACTTAGGTTTCAATACTATATTTTACAAACTAATATCACTTAAGGAACATACTATAATTAAGTTTCATCATTCACTATACATGGAAGAAAAATAAGATATGTAAGATAGAAAGTTAATAAAATTAGTTATATTTTATAAGTATAACTTAAATTTTTTTTTTATCTAGAAATTAAACTTACCATTTACTTATTTGCAATTTAGTATATTTTCTAATGATATTAACTTTGCTATATCTTTTATATCAATCATATCATTATAATTCTTAAAATAAGTATATTTATGATAATTATTTTCTCATTTGTTCAAAAAATAATACTAGTTACATTATGCTCAATGACTTGTACAATTAAAACTTTCAACTTAGGGACTATGTGTCCCATTTCATTCAGAAACCAAAATAAAACACCCCGAAAAGTTACAACACCCCGATATAGCATATGTGAAGCATAATTTAGGGGATCGGGGTTAAAATACTCATAACGACAGACCGGGTCGTTATAATTTTTTTATATCAAACATATGAAAAATTTAATTCTTAAAATAATAAGATTATGATAACTATTTTGCTATTAAATTTGTTCAGAAAAAATAATAAACGGCTATATTATACTCAATGACTTATATATTCAATCCAGCACATCACACACAATTAAGTTTACTATAGAAACGACATTTTAACTATGTTTACTTATAAATAAATCGATAAAATATGAAATAGATATAATCAATACTGAAGAATTTATCTTACATATCTTGTTTTTGTAACATCTAAACAAATGTAACTTTTAAATTAGAAAATTAATTTTTTCTTATATTTCAAATAATATTTTTAAAGTGTATTTAAAGAATTTCAAGCTTAAATATGTGGCTATAAATTCTCAGGTAAATTTTCAAGTTACTATATCAACCTAAAAAACAAGTATAAAATTCCATATAAATTTCAAGAATAAATCCCCAATAAAAACCATATCAATAAAATACCCAGGTAAATTTGCAAAAATAATTTTTCACCTAAAATCACACAAATAATCTTCAATTAATTTTTTTGGTAATAAACCTTTTAGGTAAATTCCAAAAAAAAATATTTCCCGCTAAATTTGCATTAATAAGATTCAAGGTAAAAAAAAATTAAGTAAAGTTCTAAAAAATAGTTCAAACTAAAATTGCAAGAACGAAGTTTCTAGGTGATTTTTTAGCTAATAAAATTTTCATGTAAATCCTCAAGAACAATTCCCAGCTATATTCACAACAATAAATCTCCAAATTAATCCCTACGTAATAAATTCTCCATGTAAATCCCTAGGAAAAAATCCCCAACTAATATACAACAACAAAATTCTCAAGTACTTTCATAGGTAATAACATTCCTAGTTAAATCCCCAAGGAATAATCCCCTGCCAAAATCGCAACAACAAATTCCCAAGTAAATCCCTAGGGAAAATTCTCCAACTAATATACGACAACAAAATTTCCAAGTAATTTCGTAGGTAATAACATCCCCAGGTAAATCCCCAAGGAATAATCCCCAGCTAAAATCGCAACCATAAATTCCTAGGTAATTCCCTAGGTAATATAATCCCCGTGTAAATTTCCAAGAAATAATCCCTAACTAAATCCGCAAATAACATTACATGGGAAAGTTCCTGCAAAATTACAAAGGAAATAATCTTTTTATATTTTTTATTGTTTACCTGCGATATTACCTACGAAAGTGATATTTGGGGATTATTTTCCCATATAAATCTCTAGGTAATATTTTGACGCTAAATGGCACCAAATTTATTTGCGAATTTACCTGGGGAAAATGAATTGGCGGGTAAATATTTTAGAGTCTAGGAATTATTAGATTTTTGCATGAAAACTTGCAGGAATTATCTGCGGAAAAAATTCCCATGTAAAATCCCCATATAATTTTAGGTATTCTTGTAGTGATACCTTTCTTATGATTTTACTTAGGTAAAACTCCTCTACTATATAAAGAGGGAGTCTATTATTCAATAAACACCTTGCAGCACACATACCAAGGCAATATACATTTGTTTTCTCTGTTGCTAAAAGTTATTCGAAGTTCTTGCGTTTGTTCATAAGTTCTTCGTAAGTGTTGGCTTGCAATCGAAGGCGTGTTTCTTGTTAAGCTTTTAACCGAGCCCAGACTCACTATCACTATTGGTTTGGTTATTTACTCTATCTTTTATTTTCTTATCTAATGTCATAAATTATTTATATCGAATTAACTCACATATCCTTAAACCGCGTATAAATTCAATTGTTATCTATTTTTTAGGGTAAACAGTTTGGCGTCCACCGTGGGGCTAAGGATAATAATGGTAATTTGATATAAATTTCCATAACACACTATCTTTTATGCTTGTTCTTTGAGATTTTAATTTCAGATCCACCTAAGGATGTCAAACTTCAGTCTGCTCACTTCAATATTGATACTGAGTCTGGCCGTCATGGCGAAAACAACAATATATCACCTAGCAATGAGGTACCTCCTGCTGACCTCAATGGAGTCCCAGTTTCAGACCCAATCGATGCCAACTCACATATGGCCATCGATGCAAACCTTCCGACCAACCTCGAGAACATCGTTCACGGAGGAGCCCGAACAGTAGCTCGAGGTACGCCTAAAGGTGAAGGCGACAGGATCAATCCGCGGGTGATCTTCGAGATGTTACAAGCCCAACATGTGGCGATAGCCCAGCTGTAGGACCAAAGCCGCACCCCCATCATAGTTGGGCTCGAACCATCCTAGGAAAACACCCATAAGAAATGAGCAAGTCACGGAAAGTCCGGGTGAAGCTGAGCTTGGGACCAACCTCAAAATAATAAAGATACTTGAGGAACTGACAAAGCAGGTGGAATCGGAGGTGTCACGACCCCAGTTCGCCTTTCGTGAACTATCGCGATGGCACCTAGTCTCTCCGGATAGGTAAGCCTAACAAATTGCAAAAAAATAAAAAATAGAATAAAACTAGCCAAAACTGCAGAAAATAACAAACTGAAGCTTTTAAGATGCCACTCGGTATATACAATACAAACTCTCAAAATGAAACTACAGTTCCCAAAACCCGGAATCTCATGAAATCATAAGCTGTGGAATAACTACGGTGTTCTAACTCCAGAGTGTCTAAGCACAAGTAAATACAGAAGAGCTAATACTATGAGAGTGAATGGAAAGGTACTCCTCGGTTTGCGGACGCAAAAGACATACCTCGAAGCCTCTGATGGATCACCCCGCCTCAAGGGTAGTAGGGCTGAGTCGAAGTACCTGGATATGCACATGAAAAACATGCGCAGAAAGGGCATAAGTACACCACAACGGTACTCAGTAAGTGTCAAGCCTAACCTCGATCGAGTAGTGACGAGGAAGGTTAGGGCCCTACTGATTATAACTAAAAAATGAGATAGAACAGTATAGAATACGACAATATAATTAAATGCTAACTGTATGAACTAACACAGGATAATAAGAATAACAATAACTAATACAGAGACAGAAGTAATCACGGAAAGAATACATCTCAGCATAGAAATAACATCGAGGATCTCCCAAGATACTATCTTGTAGTCCCAAATAAAATATCCAGTGGATCTCCCGGGATACCGTCCCGTAATCAAATCATAGTGGGCGGGAATCTATCGGAATCCCGAGCCATAGTCCTAAATATATATACCCAATACTGGGGAATATATCAGGTGCAGTCCCGTACTTCCAATATAAAAGTGCAAGGGGATCTCCCGGAATACAAATCCGTAGTCCCAAAGTAAACATACAGAGGGATCTCCTGGGATACCGTCCCATAGTCCCAAAGTAAATACACAACAACAATACGAAGAATACTCAATTCAATTCAATTTTCATACCAAGGTAAAAAGGTATTTCTAACCTAGTATACTGCATATAATTCAAATATGGCAGTGGAGCAAATAAGCAATTAAGTCAATTAGACATGCTTCCCTAAGCTAACAACATGCTTAAATTGCAAGTAGTATAAATAGGAAAAGAAACACAATTTTAGTTACTTAATGAAAACTGATTTTTTCAACAATTAGTACAAGTACGCGCTCGTCACCTCACGTACAAGGCATTTTAAATATCAACAATACCAAATCCTAAGGGAAGTTCCACCACACAAGGTTAGGCAAGCCACTATCCTCGAACCGACTCAAAATTAACCTGAAATCATGCTCTTGCCACGAGTACTCAACTCCAAATGGCCCAAATCTATTCAAACCAATTGCATATATAAATAACACTTTATGTAACTAATTCAACTAATTAGTTCTAAGCTAATATGCGAAATTAGGAAAAATGATAAAAATGCCCCTCGGGCCCACGCCTCAGAATCGGGTAAAAGTTACGGATTATGAACCCTCATTCACTCACGAGTCTAAATATACCAAAATTTTCCAAATCCGATGTCAAATCCCCAATCAAAACTCGAAATTTAGGTCTAAGAACTTTGCCAAAATTTCCCCCAATTTTTCACCCTAAATTCAAAATTAGATGATGAATTCACGTATAGATTAATGAGTTAAAAGAGAAAAGGAGTAAGGAATCATTAACCAATTGATATATCTAAAAATCCCTCAAAATCTCGCTCAAATCTGAGCTCTGAAACTCTAGTTTTGATAAAATATTGGAGAAACAAGATGTCTTAACGTCATAAATATGTATGGTTATCATCAAAGTGATTTTTGGTGCATAAGCGATGCAATTGATGCATTCCCAAGAATAGAATTGATCTCCATGATTAACTCAAAGCTAGACATAGAGTTGGTTAAATATATACCAATAACTTCATATCGTAAGTTGAAGTTTGAGAGTCAATATAGAAAGATTACACGGAGAGGACTTGATAGAAAGTTGAAACACAGAAAGTGAAATTTGGTTCAACCACATGCAAATTTTGCTTGCAGCGTGAAGAATCTCTATGATAAACTAGCAAAATGTAACCTAAAACCTGGTGAGCATTGGGTCCCCAATTTTCCCACTTGGATCTCCATTATTATTATAGCAATCTTGCGCCATCTATGGAAGCTGTTAGACTCAAGGACGAGTCTTTTTCAACCAGGGGAGAATGATGCAAGACCAAGAATACTAAAAATCCAAGAAATTTAAGAAGCGAAGAATCCATTCAAGATTAGGATTTCGTTTTCTTAAAGATTATGATTTGTTATTTCTTATTTCCTAGTAATTTAATTCTTATTTTAGTAGGACTATATTTGTAGTTCTAGTCAAACTAGGATTGTTAGTTGGTATACTGGAATTCTATTTCTAATTTTAGTTAGGATACATTTTCTTAGCCTTATTCTTATTTTAGTTTAATTAGGATTAGTTTTCTTTAACCTTATCAATTTTACTCATTGTAAGGCCTATTTAAAGGGCTTAATATGTTGAAAATAAAGGTTGGTGGTTAGTTTTTCTAAGCTTTCGCTTAAAAAATGTGATTGATCTTTTATTTAATTCTTCTTCCTTTATTCAATGCTTTTTACAATCTTGCGGGATTGAGGAACGTGTGGGTGTGGGTGTGGGTATGGATGAGGTTTATTTCCATCTTACATTCTTCTAATGTGAATTTGAAGAACGCTATCGCTAGTTTTGTGAATAACTTTAGAGGGGTGATTTTGTTTTCCTTACTTCTTTGTACTTAAGAGGTGCAAAACCTTAAAAGTACATCAAAATACAACATGAAGCTGAGCCCCAAAAAATGCGCATTCGGGGTCAGGTTTGGAAAATTCCTTGGGTTCATAGTGTCCAATCAGGGGATCGAGATTAATCTCAATTAAATCAAATCCATAGAAGACATCACTGTTGTGGATAGTGTTAAGGTCGTTTAAAGGCCCCACCTTGGGCCGGTTCACATCGAGGTCCTCAGACAAAAGCCATTGATTTTTGTCACTGTTAAAGAAGAACAATAACTTGTCTTAGACCCCGAAGTTCCAGAAAGCCTCAGGAGAATTCAAACAGTACATTTCAAATCCACCCCTGCCCCATACTCCGAAGGCAGATGAACGACTATACCTTTATTTGTAGTATCCAAAGTAGAGGTAAGTGGAGTCCTAGTTCAGGAAGAAAAATGTACATAATTTCCTGTCTATTATGTTAATATAACTCTAGGCGAGGCCGAAACAATGTATCATTACTAGGAAAAATTGGCGCTCGATTTGCTAAGCGCCTCCAGAAAGTTGAAACCATTCTTTCAATGCCACCCTATATGTGTCGTAAGCTCTTATCCACTAAGGAACATTATGAACAAACCCAATATCTCGGGTCGGTTGGCCAAATAGGCTATAGAAATTAGCGGGTACGATATCAAATATCGATCCCGAACCTCCATCAAATCTCAAATCTTGGCAGACTTTGTGACCGAATTTACCACAACCTTAATACTGGAAGTTGAAAAGTAATTATTGTTAACCTCAGAGATCTCCTCGAGAATTTGGACCCTCTTTATGGACGGTGCTTTGGAAAGAGGTTCAAACTCGTAATCATGTCGAATCCGCCTACAGGAATCATAGTTAGGCAATATATTCAAACTTTGAAATTGACTAACAATGAGACAGAGTATGAAGCCATGAAGGCAGGTCTCGAATTGGCTAAAAGACTTAGGGCTGAGGTTGTCGAAGTTAAGTGAGATTTCCTCCTTGTTGTGATATTTAGACAAATTGTAGGTAAAACTACATCAATTCAAGGAATGGACTTTACAGCACGTGCCTCAAGATCAAAATAGCAAGGCAGATGCTTTGGCCAACTTGGGGTCATCGGCTGATGATGATGAATTGAGCTCGGGAATGGTCGTAAAATTTATGTAATCGTTGGTGGAAGAAGTCGATGCTGAGGTAAATTCAACGAGTTTAACTTGGTATTGGAGAAACAAATACATAGACTATTTGAAGACTGGGAAGTTGCCCTCGGATCATAAAGAATCAAGAGCTCTACGTACGAAGGTGGCCATGTTCAGCGTGTCCGAAAGGTATTTGTTCAGAAGAATGTTTTACGTAACACTCCCCATATGCTTGGGGCCAGGAGATACCGAACATGTCTTGATATAAGTTCACGAAGGCACATGCAAAAATCATTCAGGGGCAAAATCTTTGGTTCAAAAAATAATCAGGGTCGACTACAACTGGGTCGACATGGAGAAAGATGCGAAACACTTTGTACGAAGATGCAGCAGTAGTCACTGGAATGCATTGATGATCCATAAACCCGAAGAGTTGCTCCATTCGGTCTTGTCCCCATGGCCGTTCACAAAGTGGGGAATGGGCATCGACAGTCCTCTGCCATGGGCACCTAATAAGGCTAAATTCATATTATTTATGACCGATTATTTCTCTAAATAGGTCGAAGCTCAAGTGTTCGAGAAGTTTCGAGAAAATAAAGTCATTGACTTCATTTTGGACAACATAATATGTTGGTTCGGGATACTGGACGAGATAGTGTGCGATAACAGGAAGAAGTTCAGCGACAACAAGGTAGATAAGTTTTTCGAAGATCACAAGATCAAAAAGATCTTGTCAACTCCCTATCACTCTAGCGTCAACGGACAGGCAAAATCAACAAATAGGACAATACTTCAAACCTAAAGAAGAGATTGACCGATGCCAAAGGGAAATGGAAGGAAATTCTGCCTGAAGTCTTGTGGGCATACCGCACAACCTCAAATTCTAGTACTGGGGCACTCCATTCTCATTGATCTGTCGTGACGAAGCTCTATCCTCGGGTTCCGATGTCCAACCGAAGAATCAAATGACGAGGTCATGAGAAAAAGCCTCAAACTGCCGGATGAAAGGTGCTATGCCACCCAAGTACGGTTGGTTTCCTAGAAACAGCGTATAGAATGATATAACAACCGAAGAGCCAACCTTCGACACTTCAAAATCGGGGACTTGGTATTAAGAAAAGTGATGTTGCACACTCGAAACCCGAATGAGGGAAAGTTGGGGCCGAATTGGGAAAGACCATACCGAGTCATCGAAATTACTAGCATTGGATCATACAATCTCGAAGCTGGAAATGACACATAGCTACCAAATAACTAGAATGTGATGCACTTAAAGCGGTACTACTGCTAAGGTATGATCTTATTTACATTTTTATAATATTATGAATCGAGCTAACAATCGCAGGCAACAGCCAAAGAAGAATGTGACTATTAGGTCTGAAAGCATGCATTGCACTCTTTTCCCTTGAACTAGTTTTGTCACAAATGGGTTTTCCACCAAGGTTTTTAACGAGGCAACAGTGGATCGTGCTAACTTATATTCAAAGATCGGTTTTAAATCGGATTTAATGGTCACATCAATAGTATTCGAGATCTCTCAAGATCGACCTCGATATTAAGGGCCAGCACTCTTGTGCCAAAACTTCTTAGCAAGAAAAGAAGGGAACTTTGTAGTTGAAAAACTTGGGATCGGTGGCTATGATCTATTGTTATGGCCAAACGGTCAAGTGAATCGTGCGTGCGTAGGCCACCGTATCCATAATACAAGCTTTTATATGATTTCGATCATGTATTTACACTAGGGATTCTTATCGGGAGGATTGGACAGTTACTTACTCTTAACGGTTTGACTTATCGGTTATCAGCTTTTAAATGTATTAATCCTCTATCCATCCGATAAGATGTCGGGCGGAATGGTATCAGTTTACCTCTTATCGGGCAATTATCGGGCGGTTTATTGGCCTAATTCAACCTATACTAATTTTCTTACACCAATACTTATGGTTAGCAAAGGAGACACATCATGGAAAGAAGACCGGTACATGGAATCTTTGCCATCCAGAGAAAAGCGGGGATACTGGTTTAGTGCATTCCTTGCAGTTCGAAGAATGTCTAAACTGTTGACACAAGACATTTTATGCTGCCCCAAATTCGTTCAGCTTTTCTCTTGCCATTTTCTCCCCCGTGTCCAATTGGAGCAATATCTCCTCCAAGTTTGTCGGGTTATCCCTTTCGTTCAGCTTTAGATCAGTAGTAGTAGTGACCATCATGTAAGTAGATGAGAGAGGGCGGGCAGAGACTGCAGTTTGATGGTTAAGAGTTAGACATTGAGATAATTAAACTGGAAGAGTGGAAGACTGAAGTGGAAGGGTTTTTGATATTTAATATATATATGGATAAAAGTAATATATATATTCTTAACAGGTTAACGAAATATCAGTTAAGAAAATTGAATAATACGCCCCCAAACCGATAAGCCGTTAATGAAAAAATTTCAATCTGTTCCCCGTACATTAAACCGTTAATCCGATACCAATAAGCCATTAAGCTTTGGTTTCGGTTCGATTTTCGATTTCGGTTCAGTTTTGAACACCCCTAATTTACACATAGCAATGAAAGAAAGTTCTCACCTTGCTATTAAATATTTTTGCCTTTTAAAGTATGAAGCCTAAGGGATATCCCAATTTAGGGATTATCGATCCCAAGGGATACCCCTGCCCGAGCCTAATGGCTATCCCTATTTGGGGGCCCAGGGCTACCCCCGCTCGGGGACTATCATCAAAAATAAGTTTAGTAACTCGGGGATTGTAATTTGAAATAATTTCAGCCGTCTATTCCTTTACTTATGCACATCAAACTTCTTCGCTTACACTTCTTAATTCATCAAACTTTCTAAAACTCTTTCTACTCAACTTCGTATTTTGTCTTCAACCTTTCTATAAACTTCTTCTTGAGAGAAAACTTTCCTTTTTTTTTTCTGATAAAAAAGGCTTATTCTTCTAAAAACCTAGTTCCTCAATGAACAAAGGTAAAGTTGATAAGGACACTCCTCTTACGGTGAGCACCATCACCCCAAGAAGTCTTATCACAACCAAGTACTTTGAAAGAAGTTCCCTATTTCAAATCCTCGCACTTGGGCTGTTGGTAGATACTCTTCTTCCATCCAACCTTCAAGCATTCCTACTGTGAAGGAAGGCTACTATTTCCAAGATTTATACATTAATGCTCCTGATCTAGCAGAGCGGATAACTATACCCAAGAAGTATTTTACTTATATTTTATACGTATCCCTTTACCTTGGGGTTGTTCTCTTTGAGTGGAGGGGTTGACTCTGTCATTGTGGAGTTCAATATTTTCTACCAGGTATTCCTATGACAAGGAAGTCCTTCTGTGTGGAGGACAATCATTTGTCTTTGGTGCCTATGACAGGAGATGATAGAGTAGCTAACCCTAAATCGGTTAATAAACCTTTATTCCTTCAAGATCTTCCATGGGGGAATGATAAATCTCTTCAAGCGTGGCTACCATGCTCTATTATCTAGCATGGATGATGACAACGATCGTGGATGGATGGAACGGTTAGTTGTAGTCACCACCAATGATATCATTCTGGCCACGACCTCATCCTTTTTGAAATTATGGAACTATTCTCGTAATTTCATCATTTGTATTTTCTTCCATCAGAGATCGTCTCATATCATCATTGACCTTTCTTATTTTTCTTATTTCAGTGACTTGGTAGATACCGCCTAGGGTTGAAGGCTTGGACCAGTAGGTCCAAAAATTTTGGACGAATTCCTTATGATATGCAACTGAAACATGTTCTTGCTAATGGTAAAATGGGGGTTGAATGTGGAGGATGTTCTTATTTTACCGAAGGGGACGTTACTACACCTGAAACCTGCACGTGCAAAAGGAATAGCCCTCAAATACGGGTGGAAGGCCAAAAATCATCATAAGTTAAACTCACTTTGTTTTTTAACTTTCGCATAAGGAAGCTTATTACCCTTTTTTCCTTTGTTTAATTCAGGTCTACCCTAAGGCTCAGTTGTAGTCCCCGAGGAGAGCAATTTGGCTAATCCTACTGATGCGGTAGGGCTACTATAGGAGGCCTTTACACGAATATATGTCTCCGAGCCTGCTTTTAGTATATGTGCTTCTTCTCGGAGTCCTCGGCCATTGAACAAGCAATAAAAAAGGGTATGCTCATCCGCGATAGGGCAAGCAAATAAAAAGGCAAAGAGTGCCACGCCCGAGCCATCTTTGGATATTGTGGTGACGAGTGTCGTGTTACGAGCCGGTCCCAAAAATCATGGTGATCAACGATCATGGATAAGCTAGTGATGAGGGGGCTTCACTACATAGATGACAACGACCTTTATCAATTCAACAAAATGCTCAATTTGTTGCATTAGCTACACCAAGCGAGGACGATGCCTCAACACTCTACGGGGAGTTTGATGTGGTGGAAGATGCCAGTTCATGCTTTTGAGTCCCAACTATCACACCCGGTACTGTAGGCTAAGTAACTGTCTACTTTCGTCTTTGATTTATGAGCAACCATCAACCAGCACTGCACCCATCGCAGCTTCTTCTCACCCTTCAATGCCATCAACTTTATCTCTTTTTTTCACTAACTCCGTTTCTGCCACCAGCAACTGCTGCATCGTCTCCACCATCTACAGTTTCCCAAGAGGGCGATGTCCCTCTTCCCCAGTCCCTAGTTCATGGGAACCTTGGCAAAATTATGCTTCCCCCTCAGAAGATCCTCAAAGGAGGAGGAATGTTACTCTCTCGATTTCTACTGGATGTTATTTGTTGTCCTGGCCAGTGGAACTTGCAAACTACTTGAAGCCTTTGGCTTCAGAAAAAGATAGGGAAAAGATACAAGCTCTCCTAAGAGACTGCTTATTAAACAATGACATGCATAATGTAGCAGTGGTAGAGTCTTTTGTTTTTTTGTTGTTCTTTGCACCTTTGTTATGATAGAATTTTAAATTTGCATTTTTGTTTTGAAGGCCAACTTTCTTGTTTCCGAGTGCGTACAAAGGCTGATTCGGGATAAGAAGGAACTTACCTCCGATCAGGATCAACTTTTGGCCAACCAAGACCAGAATATTGCTTTCCTATAGTGCTGGAAGCACCAGTTGATGAGGCCGTCGAATTGGAGGGTCGATTGCAGCAAAACGAGCAAGAAATGGTGATCCTTAGCCAAGAGATTACCCCGTTGAGGGCTCAATTTGAAGAGGCTAGGACATATATTATTTATAGTATAAGGAGAAAAATTTTGGGAGAGGCCAAAGCAAGTGTCTTTGACTTTGATGCCGAAATCGCTAAGGCCCGTGAGCTGGAATTAGCTTCAAAAAGGGGTCTTCTGGCCTGGCCTAATGCTATCGATTGTTCTGGTTCCGGTTTTGAGTTCTCAGGAACTGAAGAAGAACAGAAAGGCGATGGTGCTGAAGGCCAAAATATCAAACCGGTGGTGAATCAACCCATTTTGTTTTGGGGGCGTAGATGCTTCTCTTTCTTTGAGTTCCGGAGATGCAGTATCTTAGTTTTTGCTTTCCGTTTCAAATTTTTGTGTTTATGTTGCTTGGCAATATTATTGTAAATAAGAGTACTTTTTCGTTCAAGTACCATATAAGTGTTCCTTTCTACGCACTTTCATTTAAATATTCGCGCAAATTTACTCTTTGTATCTTTTTTCGTTTAAGTATTTGCACAAGATTACTCTTTGCATCTGATTGTGCAAGGCTTCAGGTGATTTCCCTCGAAAGAATTTGGAGTTAGTGCATAAGTTCCTTTGAAATAAACCCTTTAACATGAGGGTTTTCATAAGAGAGGGCCCTCTTATGTTAACAGTGCTCTTGAAGAGGACGTCTCCTATTTATAATAGCACTAACATTTGAAGTACTTGTTTAACTTTCAAATGATAAAATCAATTCATCGTTCATACAATAAACATGATAGAAACAAAATTACTTTACTTTATTTCTTCCATTTTCAAAAGTACATAAGCATTTGTTGTGCTATAAAGAAGTTGCAACTTGTTTCAACGGGGATGACTGTGTAGTACCTTGTTCCGATGAAACAAATATGTTTCTGGGTTGCTTATTTTGGTCGAAGTGGCAGTCGTTATTACCGTATCCTCACATCATTCCCCTTAGTGTTCAAATGAGAAGAATGCAAATTTGAACACTGGAAGATTTACACCTTCGAGGATTTCCAATTATGAATTGCTAGATAATCTCATTTTGATAACAAACTTCACTCCCCCTTTGGAATTTATGTCATCGAACCAATTATTATCTAACAATCCCCATTGGCTTGCACTTGTGGACGGTCGGGTAATCTCTTTTCGATAGCAAACTTAACTTCTTGATAGGAACTTTGCTATCGAGCAAAAGACTAACTAACCGATTCGCAGTTGTTATTTGCTTGTGTGCCTTGAAATTTAAAGGTCTTATCATTGTTATTGAAGCTTCAAATTGTTATATCTCTCTATTCTCTATTTTTGGGTTGCCATCCTTATTGCGCCATGTCTTTGCATTCGCCGAGCAACTCCAAATTGACTAACATAGCTTCATTGTTTGCTTCTTTGTTTTCCTGGAAATACCTCGGGGTGGGTTCTCCTACTTCTACTAGGATCAGATCTTCTTCCCCGTACACGAAAGAAATAGGAGTCTCTCCTATGCTTGATTTGGTCGTTGTTCGGTATGCCCGTAGTACACCTGACAGCTTTTCGAGCCATTTTCCTTTAACTGCTTTCCATCTCTTTTTGAGATTTTGTATTACCTTGTTCGTTGATTATGCTTGGTCATTTCACTCGGATGGTAGGGTGATTATATGATCCTCTTGATTTTCATGTCTTCGAGGAACTTTGTGATCTTTGCGCCTATAAATTGTGGCTCGTTGTCATAGGCTCTCTCTTTTGGTATTCCAAATTTGCAAATTATATTCTCCTACAAGAAATATACCACTCTACGCTCGCCGATCTTTTGATAAGGACCTGCGTCAACCAAGAAAAATATTCAGTTAAAATCAAAAGATATGTTATCTTACCAGGTGCCGGTGGTAGTGTCCTGACGATATCTATTCCCCACTTCATAAACAGCCATGGTGACATAACTGAGTGCAATGGATCTACCAGCTGATGTACCAACGATGCGTAGCATTGACATTTGTCATATTTTTAACATAAACTTTAGCTTCTTGTGCCATCTGGGGCCAATATTATCCTGCCTTAGTTTATTTTAACACTTAGGAATCTGCACATGAATGATTTCCGCACATCCCTTCATGGACTTCTCGCATAAAATAATTAGCTTTGGAGGCTCCCAAACATCAGGCCATCAAGCCTTGGAAAGATTTTCTGTACAATTGACCACCTTTAAAGCTATATCACGCTGCTTTAGAGCGTAACGACCGAGATGCCTTGTGATCATCTGGCAACTTTCCGTGATCGAGATAGTCAATGATCTCATTCTTCCAGTCCCAGACCAAATTAGTCGCATTTACCTCGTAATAGTTATTATATGTCTAGTGCCGAGTGCGTAAGTTGTATGATGGTACCAGAGTCCGATCCTTTTATATTCATAGATAAGCCCCTTTATCACGTACTAAGGGTGGCATGTGGGACGGTCCGAGCACTAAACAGACCAAGTGGGCCGCGATCTCGGTCCCAGGTTGGTCCTTAAATAAACAGGCTTAGCGGTCTCGGGCTAAATGGTCTTTTTTTAGGAATCGGTTCGGGAGTAGGCCTACAAACTCATGGTCCCGAGCTAAATGGGTCGGGCCCGCCAGCTGAGTGGGCCCAATGGCTAAATAGTGATTTTAATAGAAATTAGAGACAAAAAGATGTTAAAAAATATCAAAGGCAATGCCTTGTAAATTTATTATAGAATTGTGACTTAAATTTTTTAATTCAAATTTAATGACAAAAACATTGTAAAAAGATATTCAAAGCAACACCTTGTAATTTTATTATAGCATTAAAAAAAATATGTCAATATCTTTCTTAGTCTTTCCCCCTATGGGATGAGTACAACAAGGTGCTAATATCACCATTGAGAAGAAAAAGAAACTAATCAAGATGTGCTAAAATATAAGTTACATAATAAATACTATTTTTTTTCATACAAGTTACATGGTATCTCTTACAAACTTCATAAATCCTTCAAGGTCCGGAGGAATTTCCGTTGGTTGTGACGGAAAAGTATCTTGGTCATTGTCGTTTCCATTGTTGGGTGAAGTAGCATTCTCTGCAAGTTCAGCTAGCATTTCTTCGTAAGCTTCGTCTTTCTCCGGTTGTATTCAACAAGTCCTAAATTTCTTCTTTCCGATGCCACTGTTGAAACTTGAATAATTAAAATATTTAGGAACATCCTTAAAAGAACCGGAAAGTATTTTTCTTTGTCTTTCCACCATTACAAAAGATCAAAGGAGCCGTCGAGATTCACTTACTCAATTTGCTATGACATATAAATTTCAAGCTCATTTAGTTGTGGAAAATCACTACTACTATAACCAAAAGAACCTCTAAACCCCGGACCGGCACTAAGTGCTCTTACTCCTGCAGTTCTTATAGACAATTAAAAATCAGAAGACGAAGGAGTTCGATCATTTGATCTAGAATGATTTAATTAGGCTATTGCTTTAAGAAGTTTAAGCAACACATCATCTTCAAGTTCTAAAGTATTATAAACATTTTCATGCCAAATTGAGGACCTATAATTTCATACAAAGATTTAAAAAAGCAACAACACCATAAATAAGGGGAATATGAGAAAAATATTTTTTAAACTTTTTTCTCATAGAATCAATATCAAGTTTATAAATTTCTCCACCCTTTGAAGAATGAGCAAACAAATTTGCAAGTTCTGCAATATAAACTAAACAGTTAGAATAGTAGGATAATATTGCCCAGAAAATTCATTTGTAATTGTTAGAATACTAATGTAAATAGGAGTAAATAAATAACCCTAATCTAATATATATTAGCAGTAGGACATGTTGTGTGTGTATATATATATAGGGCTTATTGTAACATATGAATTACATCAATAATATATTTTCTCCCGTGCTTTTTCATATGGTATCAGAGCATCAGTGAGAAATAGTCGTTGTGCATCATTCCAACGGCCTCCGGGAAGAAAGACCTCGTTGCCGTGCAATTTTGTGGCGACTAAAGAGGTTGTCCGTAATAAAACATCACTTTTCGTCAGTGTTGTGCAAAAACCAACACCACCACAAAGTAGATCGGCCTCCGGCGACCAACCCATTAAAATATCTCCGGCAGTCGACCACCCACGTGCCCTCACGCGCTGATCAGAGTTCTGATTCATCGGCGCGTCTTGCCCCACGCGACGGCGCGTGTGGTCCTTTCCCGGCCAGATTTCAAAATTTTTTCTTCAGGCAGCCTGTTCGCGTGGCCTTTCCGAGCCTGCCCATCTAGTTCAAATCAAATTCCGACCACTTTGAGTTTTTTCCGGCGACGACACTAATTTTTCCGGCAGCTACAGTATTTTTTCGGCAAAAATAGTTCCTTCGTCTGCTTTCAGCGTGTTGTTAGTTGATTATTTATGCTATTTGGTTATAATCCAACGATGTCTTTGGGAGTCGATGCTTTCGGGTCTAGAAACCCGGGTTCTGGCAGTTTCGGTGTTATGATTACCTCAGAACCTTTAATCGGAGGTTCAAACTACTTAGCTTGGGCTTCATCGGTCGAGTTGTGGTGTAAAGGTCAAGGAGTTCAAGATTATTTAACAAAAAAGGCTAGAGAAGGTGATGAAAAGACCAAAATGTAGTGGGAGAAGGTCGATGCTCAGTTATGTAGTATCCTGTTGTGATCTATTGATTCCAAGTTGATGCCCTTGTTCCGTCCATTCCAGACATGTTATTTAGTTTGGGAAAAGGCTCGTAATCTATACACTAATGACATATCTCGTTTCTATGATGTAATATCGCGAATGACAAGCTTGAAGAAACAGAAATTGGATATGTCTTCTTACTTGGGACAAGTTCAGGCAGTCATGGAAGAATTTGAGACATTGATGCCAGTTTCTGCTAGTATTGAAAAGCAACAAGAGCAACGACAGAAGATGTTTCTAGTTCTTACACTCGTTGGACTCCCTAATGACCTTGATTCAGTACGTGACCAGATTTTGGCTAGTCCGACCGTCCCCACAGTTGATGAATTATTCTCTCGATTACTTCGCCTTGCTGCAGCACCTAGTCACCCAGTGAGCTCGTCACAGACACTTGACTCATCTGTCCTCGTATCCCAATCAGTGGACAATCGGGCATCTCATACTATGGAGAATAGACGAGGAGGAGGTCATTTTAGAAGATCTAGACCCAAGTGCTCTTATTGTCATAAACTTGGACACACTCGTGATGTATGCTATTCTCTACATGGCCGCCCACCCAAAAATGCTTATGTTGCTCAGACTGAGACCACAGGTAACCAGGGATTTTCTTTATCTGAAGGGGAGTATAATGAGTTCCTTCGGTATCAAGCAAGTAAGCAGACATCTCCACAAGTAGCTTCTATCGCTCAGACTAATACTTCTGTTGCTGGTAATTCTTTTGCTTGTGTTTCCCAGTCTAGTCCTCCTGAACAATGGGTTGTGGACTCAGCCGCTTCTGATCATATCTCTGGTAATAAATCACTTTTGTCAAATATTGCGTATTCACAGTCTCTTCCCTCTGTTACTTTAGCCAATGGGTCTCAAACTAAAGCAAAAGGAGTTGGACAAGCAAATCCCCTACCTTCCGTCACTCTAGATTCCGTTCTCTATGTCCCTGGTTGTCCTTTTAATCTTGCATCTGTTAGTCGTTTGACTCGTGCCCTCCATTGTGGTATATATTTTATTGATGATTCTTTTATTATGCAGGACCGCAGTACAGGGCAGACGATTGGAACAGGACTTGAATCAGAAGGGCTTTACTACCTTAACTCCCTAAAAACCTCCAAGGCATGTCTAGTTACAGATCCTCCGGACCTAATTCACAGACGTTTAGGACATCCAAGCTTATCCAAGCTTCAGAAGATGGTGCCTAGTTTGTCTAGTTTATCCATATTAGAGTGTGAGTCATGTCAGCTCGGGAAACATACCCGAGCCCCCTATCCTCGTAGTATTGAGAGTCACGCAGAGTCTATTTTTTCTTTAGTTCATTCTGATATATGGGGTCCTAGTAGAGTCAGTTCAACCTTGGGATTTCGTTATTTTGTTAGTTTCATTGATGATCATTCAAGATGTACTTGGATTTTCTTAATGAAAGATCGTTCTGAGTTGTTTTCTATATTCCAGAATTTTTGTGCTGAAATTAAAAATCAATTTGGTGTCTCTATTCGCACTTTTCGCAGTGATAATGCCTTAGAATATTTATCCACTCAATTTCAGCAGTTTATGACTTCTCAAGGAATTATTCATCAGACCTCTTGTCCTTATACCCCTCAGCAAAATGGGGTTGCAGAGAGAAAGAATAGGCACATCATTGAGACTGCTCGCACACTTCTCATTGAATCTCATGTTCCGCTGTGTTTTTGGGGCGATGCAGTTCTCACCGCTTGTTATTTAGTTAATCGGATGCCTTCCTCTCCCATCCAGAATCAGATACCGTATGCAGTATTGTTTCCCCAATCACCCGTATACTCTGTTCCCCCTCGTGTTTTTGGGAGCACTTGTTTCGTTCATAACTTAGCCCCTGGAAAAGATAAGTTAGCTCCTCGTGCTCTCAAGTGTGTCTTCCTTGGTTATTCTCGTGTTCAAAAGGGATATCGTTGTTACTCACTTGATCTTCGTAGGTACTTTATGTCCTCTGACGTCACATTTTTTGAGTCTAAACCTTTCTTTACCTCTTCTGACCATTCTGACCCCCTTGATATATCTGCGGTCTTACCTATTCCGACCTTTAAGGAGTCTACTATAGCTCCTCCTTCTTCTTCCGCCACAGAAGTCTTACTTGAGTCTCCTATAGCTCCTCCTTCATCTTCCGCTATAGAAATCTTATCCATTCCAACCGTTGAGGAGTCTTGTGTGGCTCCTCCTAGACTCCCTGCCACAGGAACACCACTTTTGACATATCATCGTCATCCGCGCCCAGCATCAGGCCCAACTGATTCACGTCCTGCACCTGACCCTGCTAATACTGCGGACTTGTCTCCTCTTAATCAACCAATTGCACTTCGGAAAGGTATACGAACCACCCTTAATCCTAATCCCCATTATGTCGGTTTGAGTTATCATCGTTTGTCATCACCCTATTATGCTTTTCTATCTTCTTTGTCCTATGTTTCCATCCCTAAGTCAACAGGTGAAGCATTGTCTCATCCAGGATGGCGACAGGCTATGATTGACGAGATGTCTGCTTTACATACGAGTGGTACTTGGGAGCTCGTCCCTCTTCCTTCAGGTAAATCTACTGTCGGTTGTCGTTGGGTGTATGCAGTCAAAGTTGGTCCGGATGGTAAGATTGATCGTCTAAAGGCTCGTCTTGTTGCCAAAGGATATACTCAGATATTTGGGCTCGATTACAGTGATACCTTCTCTCCTGTGGCTAAGATAGCATCAGTCCGCCTTTTTCTATCCATGGCTGCTGTTCGCCATTGGCCTCTCTATCAGCTGGACATTAAGAATGCTTTTTTACACGGTGACCTTGAGGATGAAGTTTATATGGAGCAACCACCTGGGTTTGTTGCTCAGGGGGAGTCTCGTGGCCTTGTATGTCGTTTGCGTCGGTCACTTTATGGTCTAAAGCAGTCTCCTCGAGCCTGGTTTGGTAAATTCAGCACAGTTATCCGGGAATTTGGCATGATTCAGAGTGAAGCTGATCACTCTGTATTCTATCGGCATTCTGCCTCGAGTCTCTGTATTTATCTGGTGGTCTATGTTGACGACATTGTTATTACCGGCAATGACCAGGATGGTATTACTAAATTGAAGCAACATCTCTTGCAACACTTTCAGACTAAGGATCTGGGCAAACTAAAGTATTTTCTGGGTATTGAGGTTGCTCAGTCTAGTTCAGGTGTTGTGATCTCACAACGAAAGTATGCCTTAGATATTCTTGAAGAGACAGGAATGACAGGTTGTAGACCAGTTGGCACCCCGATGGATCCAAATTCTAAACTTATGCCAGGACAGGGGGAGCCTCTTAGCGATCCTGCAAGATATAGACGATTGGTTGGTAAATTAAATTACCTTACAGTGACAAGACCTGACATTTCCTTTTCTGTGAGTGTTGTGAGTCAGTTTATGGATTCTCCGTGTGATAGTCATTGGGATGCAGTTGTTCGCATTCTTCGTTATATAAAATCAGCTCCAGGCAAAGGTTTATTGTTTGAGGATAGAGGCCATGAGCAGATCGTTGGATACTCAGATGCTGATTGGGCAGGATCACCTTCTGATAGACGTTCTACGTCTGGGTATTGTGTCTTGGTAGGAGGAAATTTGGTGTCCTGGAAGAGCAAGAAACAGAATGTGGTTGCTCGGTCTAGTGCAGAAGCAGAATATCGAGCGATGGCTATGGCGACATGTGAGCTAATTTGGATCAAACAGTTGCTCAAGGAGTTGAAATTTGGTGAGATTAGTCAGATGGGACTTGTTTGTGATAATCAAGCTGCTCTTCATATTGCGTCAAATCCAGTGTTCCATGAGAGAACTAAACACATTGAGATTGACTGTCACTTTGTTAGAGAAAAGATACTCTCGGGAGATATTGCTACAAAGTTTGTGAAGTCGAATGATCAGCTTGCAGATATTTTCACCAAGTCCCTCACTGGTCCTCGTATTAACTACATATGTAACAAACTTGGTACATATGATTTATATGCACCAGCTTGAGGGGGAGTGTTAGAATATTAATGTAAATAGGAGTAAATAAATAACCCTAATCCAATATATATTAGGAGTAAGACATGTTGTGTGTGTATATATATAGGGCTTATTGTAACATATGAATTACATCAATAATATATTTTCTCCCGTGCTTTCTCACATTAACAATATGAAATTTTTCTAAAAAATCAACAAGCATTTTAACATTAGCCCAATCCCCATTCATAAGGTGCTCATCATCATCACTTACATGTGCATTAAACGTTTAGTTTATGAGATTTCTATATTCATATGCAACAACCAAATTATTAAACATGTAATTCCATCTAGTTGGACAAGGTTTATGAACGTTTCTTTGTCTTAGGCCACATTCAGCACATCTTTTAAAATATTTTCTAAGTCTACTTCTACGATTTGAATGAAAAATCCTATTAAGAGCCATTTTAACCTTTTCAAATTAAGTATTTAAAATTCTCATACCATCACCCACTATTAAATGGAAAATATAACAAATACATCTAACATGAAAAATGTTACTAAATGCAGGGTTTAGCGTAGTGGTAAGCAAGTCTATAGCATTTGTGTTATTAGTAGCATTAGCCATTGAAATCGATATTATTTTATCACTAATGCAAAAATATGTGCAAATATCGGTAACTGTGCTAGCAATAAATTGTCCTGTGTGACGTGAAGCAATTATTCTATAAGCAGTTATGCGCTTTTTCATTATCCAATCCTCATCAATCCAATGGTTGATAACAATAAGGTAATCACAGTCGTTCCAACTTCTATGAATATCAGTTGTAATAACAATACGAAAATTTATATGAGTAAATAAATAGCGCAACTATTGTTCATATTCATGCTTATATTTATAAATATCGCTCTTTATAATTGTACGAGGAAAAACTTCATAAGTAGGCTTAAAAGAATGTCTAATATAATGCATAAACGAAGGGTTAGAAGGAAAACTATAGGGTAAGCACATAACAGTTACTATTTTTGCCAATTCTTCCCGATCTCCTTATGGATCATAATATAAAATACCACCGGTAACAGTGTGAATTCTAGGTTGAAATTGATTTGAACCGGTACTAGGATTAGTCTGACTAGGACGAGGAACGCTTTTCCTCATTTAGACGTTTATCCGACTCTATCTTTAGGGTATTTTTTAAGTGTCTTGTCAAAGTTCCTATCCCCCACCACCCCCCTCGCGATCTAAAATATTTAAAAGCTAACTCCATATCACAAGTTTTACATTTAGCCTTATTTTGTGGAACTAGTTAAGTAAAAAATGGCCAAACAAAAGATGTTTCCTACCATTTGGTACTTTGTCTAGAAAAAGTAGGGGCAGTAACAGGAGTATTAGATGGGTCATCATTTGGATTAGCAACGTTATTACTAGTTGGTTAATATCAGGAGCAGGACTAGTGGTTGTATCATCATCCACTTGAGTTTCATCAAGATCAATTTTCTCATCTTCATTTTTATCAATAATATTATAATTAATAGAATAAAGAGCATTCATAAATTCATGATCTAACTGTTCATCGGGTGCAATAATATGGTATATTTGACTATCGGTAATTTGTAATAAACTATTATCGGTATCAAGAATAGCAGGTGTAGGACAGATATGGGGTTTGGTCGGGAAGCCGGGGGTAGGGGAGGAGGAACAACAGTACCACTATATTCGCCACTCTTGGATTTTCCCTTATTCTTATTTTTACCAAAAATATTTTTTAAGGAAGTCATCTTAATTAATCAAGTAATAGAAAATAAATAGAACAAACAAAACTATAGTATTAAGACTTAAGAGTTGGAACGAGTTTACCGAATTGACGAACCACTTGTTAAAATTGATTATTGTTGAAGACTTTAATGCACCAACTTCACATTTTTTTTCACAAATTGTAACAATCTTAATATTTATTTACTATTTTTTGGAATAAAGTTAGAAATAGTAATAGGTATAGAAGAAAATTAGAGAGAGATTGTGATATTTTGATTTTGATTTTGTAAGAAAAATGAAAAAAATGAGGGGGTGTTTGTAATTGAAAATAAGAAAAAGTATAATTATGAAAAGTTTGGGGTTAAAACAAAGTTGGGAGAGTTAAATGGCTATTTTCTAAATAACCATTGGCTATTTTTTTAAAGCCTAACGGCTATTTTTTTAAATAGCCAAACGGCTATTTGTTTTAAAAAATTACCTTTGGGCCCGTTTAGACCGCCAAGGGACTGGACCGGTCCCGGTCCCTTGGCGGGCCAAGTGGTCCCGATCCTAATGGTTCTTACTCAAGAGCCTACCCATGAGACTGTCACAAGCCCACCTCTAGCGGTCCTACCAATCCCGGCCCACTTAGCCAGCGGTCCCGGGCCCGGACCGGCTCACTTACCACCCTTATCATGTACTGTTGCATGCGTTCCTCTTTGGATTCGAAGATCCCGTAGACCTGATTTACCACCGACTCGGAGTCACAATTGATTTCTATGACTTCAGAGTCCAGTCCCCGGGCCAATTCTAGCTCTACAATTAAAGCTTCGTACTCTGCTACATTATTAGTCAAGTGAACAGTTCTTATGGCCTGCCTTAGGGTTTCTCCCAAATGTGTGGTTAATACTATGTCGATCCCGTACCCCTTCACGTTAGAAGCTTCGTCCATGAGTAGGGTCCAAACTCCTGATATTGATTCTGATACCATCACTGCTTCTTTGGTAGACAAAGGTAACTGTCGCGTACTAAAATCGGCAACAAAGTCGGCCAAGACTTGGGACTTAATCGTAGTCCTAGGCTTATATTCTATGTCAAATTCACTTATTTCGATGGCACATTTGGCCAGCTTGCCCGAAATTTTGGGTTTATTAATAATGTTCTGCAAGGGAAAATGGTAACCACGGCCATCAAATGATTTTAGAAATAAGGCCTAAGCTTTCTAGTGGTGACTACGAGAGCTAAGGCCAACTTTTCTAGATGTTGGTAGCAAATTTATGGTCCCGTTAATATTTTACTGCCGTAATAAATAGGAGATTGCATACCTTCATCCTCACAAAATAACGTGGCACTTACTGCTACCTAGGAGACTGCTAAGTAGATCAACAGTTTTCACCTTCCTCTGGTTTTGATAGCAACGGAGGACTTGAAAAATACTTTTTCAAATCCCTCAAAGCATGCTGACATTACGGGGTCCATTCAAAGTTGTTCTTCTTTTTCGCAATGAGAAGAAATGATGGCATTTCTATGAAGACTGGGAAATGAATCTTCTTTAATGTGGCCAGTCTCCCTATTAGAATATGAGCCTCTTTTATGCTTGATAGCTGGTCCAGGATATCTTTGATTGCTTTGATTTTATAAGGGTTAACCTCGATCCTCTATTGTGACACCAGGAATCCCCGGAACTTACCAGAGCTAACCCCGAAAACACACTTCTCGGGGTTAAGCTTTCATGTTTTGATTCCTTAAGATGTCAAACGTTTCTTGCAGTATTTGAGATGATCACATGCGTTCAAAGACTTAACAAGCATATCATTTATATAAACTTCCATAGTTTTCCCTATTTGCTTTTCAAACATTTTCTTCATGATCCATTGATAAGTGGCTCCGGTGTTCTTTTGCCCGAAAGGGCATAATATTATAACAATATGTGCCGAAACTCTTGATAAATGAAGTTTTTTCTGATCCTCCATGTTCATCTTGATTTGGTTGTACCAGGAGTACAACCAAATATCCTTTTGTCCGGTACATTCGATAGAAATATCCTTTCATTTGTAAATCTAGTCACAAACTCCCGCAACAACTCAGAATCTCCCTATGCAATCTTGAATATGTCGGCCTTTCAAGACTGTACCTTTCTTGCCCCGACATGGGCCTTGATGAAAGAGCTTGCGAGCATCTCAAAGGAGTCTATCGAGTGCTTGGGAAAGAGCGAATACCATATCAGGGCTCCCTTCGTAAGGGTCTCCCTAAATTTCTTCAGTAAAACCGATTAAATCTCATGGGGAGCTAAATCTTTCCCCATCACCATTGTAGTATAGTTAGTGATGTGCTCAGGATCTTAAGTTCCATCATACTTTGACACTTCTGGAGTTTTATACCTCTTCGGGATCTATTTTGGTGTCGCGCTTGGCTTGAACGACAGCTCTGTGTACTTTTTTGAGTCTGACCCTTTAAGCACTAGTGGGGCGCTCGGAATTTGATCTATTCGGACGTTTATTTCCCTTATAAATCGCATGATTTCGGTCTTAAAGGGATAATTTTTATTGTTGCTACCGGAACCGCCATCGTTCCCCTAGACTTGTCAAAATCGACTTCACCCCTTGGGTTGTTGTTATCGAACCTTTGCGTTGTCTTATTTGCGAGAGCACTGGGAGGAACTGTACCTTGTCCATTTGCATTATTGGAAGCATCCGATAATGTCTGTTTCAACTCTGTCATGGCCTTATCCTGTCATGTGAGATGGCCTATAATGTCTTCATGTTGCTCCTACAAGATCCTTGCTGCTTCGATGACGTGCTCTTCTTCAGCATCATCAAGAGTTGTCTTCCATACATGTTGCAGATATCAGTCCTTATGGACTAGCATGGCCTCGCTCCCCTCATTGCGGGTATCGTTGATAGAATCTTCATGTTGAGGTTGATTTCCTTGGGCTCAAAGTTGTGTGTGTTCTTAACAACATTATTTGACATTTTAAATTGTTTTGGTAAGAACAAAGAATCAAACAAGTCAGTAATAGATGCAAGGATCAATTCAATTACACAATTATCTATGTCCCACGGTGGACGCCAAACTGTTTACCTATAAGATGGTACAGTTGAATTTATGCATGGTTTATAGACAAGTGAATTAATTTGATCTTAAAGTAGTAGATGAATTAGACAGAACTATAAGACTTAGCCTTGCTGAGATAAATGGCAGATATCCTAATTTTGGGCGCAGAGCTGCTGGATACAGTAAGAACAATGCAAATAAGTAAGAAAATTAAAGTATTATTAAGCTTTTAGTAGAATATAGGATATGCTTCTTAGAAAATCCACCCCCTTACAATGATGGTAGATCTCACTATTTATAGATACACCTAGGGAACAAGGTTCTAGGATCAAGCCCCTCTTAAATGAAAATTATGAGGGTCATTGGAGAATGTATAATGGTAGGAAATGAATGCCATATTCACTGTAACGGATCGTGCACTTAATACTGTAGAATATTCTTCATTTAATGCTACCGGACGGCAGGCAATTATTTGGCCTTTATGAATATTATTCTTTTCGATAACAAGAGAGATCTTTGCCTTCTGTCTTTGGCTTCACATGTCTCTTTCTCATGCGGGCATTAAATATGAATATATTTTACCCCATACAAAGACCAAACGTTTTGTTAAAATGCCAAGCATATCCTATATTTTGTAAGCTGATTCTGGGGTATTTTTATAATTGCATTAGCATATACAATTTTATTAGTTGACAAAGTACTTTACTTTAATTCCAAGAGCACGTTCTCGTCCGCCTCGATAAATTTGCCCCATTTAACTTGCCACCACCAGTTTCTTTTCCCCTTTCTTAAGGAAAGACTAGCAAGAAAAGGAGTCCCAAACTTAATTAATGATTTTTTAGACACAAAGTACGTTTTTAATATTTTAAAAAAAGTTACAAAAATGGGTACTTCGCAGTATTATACTGCGAATTGGGTTAACAGAAATTTTGTCGTTAAATTAATTCACAGTATAATACTGTGAAGTATTTTTTAATTATTTTTTTAAAATCTATTTTGCAGTATAGTACTGCGAACTACTAAAACGTTGCATTTTATTTATGCAATTCGCAGTATAGTACTGCGAATGCTAATTCGCAGTACTATACTGCGAATTGCCTTAATTAAATAAACCTCTTCTTCTTCGTTCGACCACGACATTGCAGCCCCCCCTCTATTATAAAAAAAAAGTCCACTGGTTCTGGTCCCCCACCCCCCCAATCTTTTTTTTAAAAAAAAAATTTCGGCCCCACCCGTCCTATAAAGAGCAAGGATTGTAGGTCCCACACATAAAAGAAGCTTTGAATTCCATGTTTCGGGTGCAAAAATTTGATTTCAATAATATTCAAAAAACTTACATCGAGGTATTTCAATTTAGTCTATGCCGAAACTCGTATAGTCATGCATATTAGTATTGTTTAGTATGTTTCCATGTGAATTTATGTTATGTTTGTGTTTAATTTTGTATCTTTTATATACCCGAATTTATTTATTTGATAGAATTTATGGTATGTTTGTGACCAAAAATGCCATCGGATTGTTTGTGTTATATTTGATTTATATACCTGAATTTATGTTATGTTTGTGACCAAAAATGCTACCAGATTGTTTGTGTTATATTTGATTTATATACCTGAATTTATATTATGTTTGTGACCAAAAATGCTACCGGATTGTTTATGTTATATTTGATTTATATACCCGAATTTATGTTATGTTTGTGACCAGAAATGCTACCGAATTGTTTGTGTTATATTTGATTTATATACCCGAATTTATGTTATGGTTGTGACAAAAAATACTTAAAATTTAATAAATAATTTGTATTCTTATATAATTTGTATTAAATTTTGATAAATAATTTATATTGTTAAATAATATTATTTATTTTATTTATTTGTATTGTTAATGTTATGTTCATATTGTAGATCCTTGTAGCGTAGTAAAATATAGTGTCTTTTAGCGAAGTAGAATATAGAGCCTTTTAGCGTAGTAAAATGTAGAGCCTTTTAGCATAGAGTCTCAGTAGTTAACAAAATTCTAAAAATATTGAAATTGAGACGCATAATAATTAAAGATTATTCGGTGCTACCGGGCCTAAAAAATCAAGCCTAGAACCCATACATAACTATTATCTCCAATTCAAAAATTTATAATTTAATTCTTTAAGTTAACAAAATTATAAAAATATTGAAATTGAAACGCATAATAATTAAGGATTATTCGGTGCTACCGGGCCTAAAAAATCAAGCCTGAAACCCATACATAACTATTATCTTCAATTCAAAAAATTTTAATTTAATTTATTCAGTTGACAAAATTCTAAAATTATTTAATTTATTAAGTTAACAAAATTCTAAAAATATTTTAAGGATAACTCGGTGCTACCGGGACTCGAAAATCAAGCATGGAACCCATACATAACTATTCTCTCCAATATTAATCATACTTAATTATTTAATTTATTACACTAACACAAACAATTAATTTTGTTTAAATTATAGTAGACGACATGGCCTTTCCTCCGCCTGCGCATCGTGGACCTGCCGAGGATCAGCTGCTAGTGTTGCTGGGCGACCATAGGTCCTCCTATGTTTGGGAGGGACAACTATCAATGCAGGCTCTCCGCCCCAGGAGGCCTGATGATTTGTTGGAGTTTATTGCGGAGCATCCTTTGAGGCCTGATGATTTGTTGGAGTTTATTGCGGAGCATCCTTTCCATGAGCGCGTAGTAGAGAGCCTATAGACTACGGGATTATATACCATTTTTGAGCTTGGACGGATGCACCTCGATTGGTCACTCATCACGGCCTTGGTAGAGAAGTGGCGACCGGAGACGCATACATTTCACTTGCCCACTGGAGAGGCCACCATTACGCTGCAGGATGTCCAGGTATTATATGGACTGCGCGTAGAGGGACGCGCCTTAGCACTGCCCTATCACTGGAGAGGGATGACACATGCACAGTTGGGGGATATGATGGGGCAGTTGACTGGTTCTAGACCTCAGGGTGACCGGGGTGGCAGTCGCGTGGCTTTGTCATTCATTATAGATCAGATGGCAGATTTGCACCCAGATATTACCCACGAGACGGACCATCTTTGGATTCAGAGGTACACTCGGTTGGCGTTGGTCCTGCTTTTCGGGTGTGTCTTGTTCCCGGACACTTCCGGGAGTAAAGTTAGTATGCGCTTTCTCCATTGTCTTGAGAAGTTGGATGAGCTACCCCAGTACATCAGGGGTGCTACTGTTCTGGCATATCTGTATAGGAGCATGTGTCGGGCGAGCATAGGTCCAGCGATTGATATATGTGGTTTTCTGCCCCTCCTACAGGTGCAAAAAATTTCCGAATACATTGTTCGTTACTCCAAATTCTATATCGTGAAATGAATCATAAATTTACATCAACATATTATCTTAGGTTTGGGCCTGGCAGCGGATCATGCCGTTGCAGCCACCACTACCACCACTTTCGCCCGGTGAGGATTATCCGCTGCTCCCTCTAGCTATCAGGTGGATTCTCTGGTGTGGGAACTACCGAGGGACGGATGCTCATCATAATCTCCCCCTTCTCAGGGATGTGTTAGATATATTGGTGGACGGACAGGTAAATATATACCTACACTTGGTTGTTTTAAATTGAGTTGAGATGACACATACTCATTTTTATGTTATTAGTTGGTAGTTCATCTGGACGCCATACAACATCGAGTTGCTTGGTCACCTACCCGCTTGTTGCTCAGTCGACCGGCTGATTTGGAGCACCTCCGTCCCGATGATCTTCTGGGATCACGTTGAGTATCACGCCAGGGAGCGTGTGCTTCGACAGTTTGGCCGTCCTCAGCCTATACCGAGGGAGCCTGGATGAGAGGCTACACACTATCAGCGGGACGATCGTGCCAACATGGACCTGCAGTATATTGGATGGCTACAACAGCAGATAACTTATTGGGAGGACCAAGCTCAGCGCATTCTGCTACCACCTACAGTTTTCCAGGAGGCCTCTATTCATCTGTATGCTGAGTGATACCGTCGTCATACCCGAATGATGATCGGGAACCCAGTTCATGTACTTGGCAAGCGCTACAGACCATATGCCGGGAGGCACGAGGCACTGGTATGTTTTTGTGGCTTATTAATATCTTATAATTGTGATATAGAGTTATTTAATTACTATTTTAAATGTTTCACAGGCTATTGGGCATCATCGCATCTACTAGTTAGGACAGGAGATGCAACAGCGTGCCGACATCCCTGAAGTGGTTGAGTATGACCTGCAGGTGGCTGAGATGGCTCGTCTGACACTGTTGTATGCGAGAGATGCCGAGAGGTTAGACCATGAGCCTCAGTATGTGGCTCCAGTGGCCTACCAGCGGGGTAGGCCAGTCCCACGAGCCAAGGGTAGGGCACCAGGAAGGGGTGCCCCACCAGGCAGGGGTGCCCCACGGGGTCACAGGGGACGGCGAGGAGGTGGTCAGCAAGGGGGCGTTGAGGTACCTATCGACCCACCTGCTGAGAGACATGATGAGGAGTTCGGAGTTAGGGGCTTTGGAGATGATTAGTAGGGTTATATCCCTCATGCAGATGAGCCTTCCAGTAGCATGCCTTCGTATAGCCTTGAGCTATCTTTGCCAGCATCGCAGGTCACCCCGTCAGGAGCATTGTCAATCATGGGTACATTCTACGGGGATGTAGATCAGTACTTCGCATGCCCATCTACCGCGGCTGAGGATCGGCCGACCCAGAACGTGGATTTGCGCAGATTGAGTTATCCATCGTCCCCAGCAGTTCATGCAGATCTACCACAGGCGGCGGTATATTTGTATTAATTATTACTTTCTTATGCAGTCTTTGTCCCAGCCCATCGTTGAGGACACTACATGCGTTGATGAGCACACCATCGATACATATACCCAGGAGGTCGATGAGACCATGGTGAGAAATTATTTTCTTACTTAAAATAATATTACATTCTCACATGCTAAGATTACTTCTTGTTTTGTAGGTTGCTGACGGCCCGACGGTCTATTCTTCCGACCCTGCCAGTTGTGGTGTTGATGCTGCTGCACATCCTCACATAAAGAGGCGGCTTGATGATGATGATCCAGATAGTGTGCCCGGACAACAGGGGATGCGACTTAGGCCAGCAGCAGCACTAAAGCAAACAGGCTGCGACACTCATTGATTTACTTATGTATTAACTTTGTGTAAATAGTGCTTTATGTAAATAATAGTAATAACTATCTTTTAACAACAAATTTATTTTAATTGCGTTTGAACAGCAATTTTACTTAAACAGTACAACTCAAACACAGACCTTACAAACCTAACATAATAACAAACAGTACAACTAATGAAAGCACTTGACAAAAGAAACATGAAGATACACTACAACACTCAACACATAAATGTCATCGCTTAGTTACGGCCACCTACTATTCTCTCCTTAATCCTATCGAGCTTTCTTTCCAATTTATTTTTCTCTTCTTCCACCTCTTTGATCTTCGCCTTCAACTCTTCAATTTCTTGCTTCGATTGTTGCTCTCTGTCCCACTGCCCATTACACACATCTTGAAGATGATACACCTGGTCTTTGTAGTATTCCTGGTCACATAGTTCATCAACCCATGCCTTAAAATTGCATTTAGGTACGTCGGGTTGCCTATAAAACTTGTTCATACATGCCCAGTAGCGGCGTCCAGCTTCTTCCCATTCATTGTACATCATGATTTTGATTCCACAGTCGCACTTTGAGGAACGAAGGGGTCGTTGAGATATTTCTTAAAGAGAAGTTTGGTTTTATGGAAAATCTCGATTATAGGTTGTTGTTAAGTGCAGAAAATAACTCGAATGCGCTCGTTATTTATAGGCAAGATTTCAGATTGATCGTAGTATTATACTGCGAATTACAAATTGAATTTCTCTAACACGAAATAGGGTTTTCACATAGTTTTCAGCTTTTTCAGAACGACATGACAACTCAACAAAACGCAGTATAATACTGCGAATTACATATTAAATTTACTATGGCACGAAACAGGGTTTTCACATGGTTTTCAGCTTTTTTAGAATGACATGACAACTCCGTAAAACGTAGTATTATATCACGAATTACATATTAGACAACTCCACAAAATGTAGTATTATACTGCGAATAACATATTAAATTTCTATGACACGAAACATGGTTTTCACCTTTTTTCATAACGACATGACAACTCACCAAACTGCATTTTTCTCATTATATTTGCATTTTTGCGACATAACATTAGATTTTAAATTTCGACATGACAACTTTAGATTTGCATTTTTCGACATAACATTTTAAATTTCTTTGACACGAAACTGGGTTTGAACATTATATATTTAATGACAACATCTCAAGTATAACAACATTTTTATTGAAATAGAATTTGAACATGAATTTTATTTGAACATGAAACACAATCACAAAAGCGGCAAAATTAAAGATACAAACAATCAACTACTACAAACACATGACAAGGGAAACATGAAAATACACTACTACGGTTATCACGTACAAGCACACTATTTAATCATGATCGCGTGCTACAAATCGCTCCAACCACTCGAGTTGCTCCTCAACCTTTTTTTTCTCTTCTTCTGCCTCGTTGAGTTTGGCCTTCAATGTCTCAATTTCATCATTGGTTCGGCACTCGCTTACCGCTTGGCTATTACATAAATAATGAAGATCATAAATTCTTTCTTTGTAGTACTTCTGGTTACATGGTTCGTCCATCCAAACCTCAAATTCACATGTAGGCTTACCGGGTAACTCCTCAAGCTTGTTCTTACATGCCCAGTAGCAGCGTGCACCATCTGGCCACCATTTGAACAAACTGCATTTTTCTCCGTAGTAGCACCTTGGGACATAAACGGTTTGTTCAGACATTTCTTATAGTGAAACTTTGGTTATTGTTAAGCAAAGAATATAAGTAGCATGCAACCGTTATTTATAGTCAAGATTTCACACAAAAAAGCAGTATAATACTGCGAATTACATTTTAAATTTCTCTTTCGCGAAACAGGGTTTTCACATGCTTTTCAACTTTTTCAGAACAAATTGACGACTCAACAAAACGCAGTATAATACTGCGAATTACATATTTAATTTATCTGAAACAAAACAGTATTTTCACATGCTTTTTGGCTTTTTCAGAACGAAGTGAAAACTCAACAAAACGTAGTTTTATACTGAGATTTACATATTTAATTTTTCTGGAAAAAAAATTCCATTCATTCAAGCTTTTGAACAACGCTTTACAGCTTTTTAAGAACGACAAGACAATTGATAAAATACATTATTGTAACACGCTTTATATATTTAATTTATTTCATAACGAAAATTTTTTTATACCACATTCTTGCTCATGTTTACTAACACTCATAACTCAATATTGATCCAACTATATCAAAATATAACGTTAAAAAATAAGATGTAATAGGATTGTGGAAATTTATTTTATTTCATATATATTGAAACAAACAAAAATACAGACATGTATTATAAAATATAATACCAAAATAAAGGGCTAGGGGTATCCTTGATAGTTGGGTACATTGGACGAACTTGCACCAGGATTAACACCGGCACGCACACCACCTGAAGGACATTTACGATGGTCATGTCTAGTTTGAGAGCATATGCCACATTTACGTGCATAAATGGACTCACCAATATCCATTTGGTTCCGTATACGCGTTCTCTTTTGCACTTTCAGCTTGCGCAAATAGTCCTTGTTACATACCAACTTAAAAGGTTCCAGCGGCCAATAATGCTCAGCACCTAATGGATGCAACTTCCCACTATACGTGTCTATGTATGAAGCAACACTGTATTGCCTATCAATAAAGTTTGTTCCCCCATATCCAACTTGTTGAAAATATTTCAACGCATGTGCGCACGACATGTGGTAGATGGTCCATTTCCCACATGAACATAACCTTCTATTTTCATTCACCGTCTGTAGATTATTCCCACGGTGTCCGTTGATAGAGGTCTTAACTTCAAAAACACCCCGTTCATGATCATACTGAAGAAATGAATGCCACTGTGCTTACCTCTTGTACCTTTCAAATCTTGTCATGGGTATTGGCATAAATTCAACACCCCTATCCATCAATGCTGATGCAGTTGCATGCCTTTCAACAAACCTCTCTGCACTCTATTTGAATGTCATGCGGACCATGGTAGTGACAGGCAATCCACGGGCAGACTTCAACAAGTCATTGAATGACTTGACACATTTGTAGTGAGGGCTCCCCATCGTCTGCCGCCATCAGCATGCAATGTCCACATTTGAAGCTCATGTTGCATCAACCAAGTATAGGCTCGTGGTTCTATCTTCCGGATCGCTTCCATACGCCTCGTGAATTTGCACTGCTGGTGCTCAGTTGCAGCCATCCACATTAAGTCATGCAAGGCCTTGTCAGGAAATTTCTTCTGGAAATTGGCCTTCAGGTGCCTCACACAGTAACGGTGGTATGCATATGGTTCATGCCATTCAGTCAAGTGATGTACAGAACTTAAAATACCACCATGCCGATCAGATATTAGACAAATACCTGAACGCTATTTGACAACGTGCTGCTTCAAGTGGTTCAAGAACTGCGTCCACGTCTCTTCATTTTTGTTGGCACAAATGGCAAAAGCTAGTGGAAATATTTGTCCGTTGGCATCTACTGCAACTGCAATCAAAAGCTTAATATCATACTTTCCATAGACATGAGTACCGTCTATGGAAATTACAGGACGACAATGCACAAAACTATCAATTGCTGGTTTAAATGACCAAAACACATAGTTGAAAATATATTCCGGTCTGTCCGGACTTCTCTCACGCCTCCATTCAACAATAGTCCCGAGGTTAAAGTGTTGAAGTGCGGCTATGTACCTGGGCATATTTGAAAAAGACTTATCCCAGTCACCATAAATAAGTTCAAAGGCACGTTTGCGACCGAGATATGCCTTTCTTTTGGTTATAGTATAACCATACTCCTGGTGGACGACTTTAATACACTCTTTAATCTTGAACCTAATGGACACTTCCAAAAATGGAATCAAGACAAGGGAAATCAAGTCCACATCCAAGTTGAAGTGATTCTCATTGAATGTGTCCATTTCACATCTGTGTTCGCTAATAAATTTACCCACTTTCCACAAACCTGATTTCTTCTTTGTGGCACACAACATCCAGTGACAACCCATAAACCACCTACGATATACAACCTTGTATTTCTCCATAGTTGACTTACTTAACGTCATCTCACGACACTCTTATACTGTAGATTTTTACAACCCTAATTAGGCGAGCTTTATCGGGGAAATACATGCCCTTTGTAAGAACAACTGGTCTAGATTCATCCCACATCACTAACCGTAATTCATCATCATCCCTTGTGAGGGCATCGACGTTAGGCATGCTTGGAAAATTATCAAGGTAGGGAATATTTCGCTCATGAAATGACACGTGGGACTCGTACACTCTTGGTCTAGCGGGAGGTGGAGGAACATGCTCCCTAGTTAGCTCAGGTTCAACATTCACTTCCTCCTTCTCATCATCACCCTCATCATGGAAGGGTGTGTCATCCCCAGACTCATTCGCATTGTTGTCATAATTACTATCATCCTCCTGACTCTGCGCATCTGCCAAATCACGAGTAAAAACGTCATCTATGGGCAACTGTGTGAGGTCAGGAGCTTCAAGAAGCTCGTTTTCACTGCACAAAAAGAACAAAAATATAAGTTACCCAATACCAAGGAAAAATACTTTAGATATAGCTATATCACTTTACTTACAAATTGTATTGTCTTGACGTTTCATTATGGATATTTTCATGTTGGCGATGACTCCCAGATGGACCATCATGGTCCATTACTCCAGACCTACGCATATTCCAACTAAGGGCGGGGTCATAACTTGTAAAATTCAAATACGGATGGTATCCCTATAAAAAATATGAGTGTTAATACACATCCAATTAAAACATGAAATTTTTTTTTGCTAAAACGTAGTAAAATTGAAGTTTACCAGTCGTCTTGCTAATTATATAAAGTAAAAAAAATATTTTGTGGCTGCTCATTCGCCTGTTGTGACAAGTTTAAATCAAGGAAAGCTCTTTCATCTGCAATCTATCCAGCAACAACTGCTCCAGAATAACCACCCGATGACTGGTGGTTATCACTGCTATGCACGCCCTCATTACTGGGAAGGTCCTCCACCTTGACGTACATTTCCAATAATTTTATTACAATAAATTCCCTGTATTCATCCGTAATCTGCAAAAAATCTCTAAGAGTTTCACCATCCTCGATGTTAAACTCAGAATAATAAGCAAACCCCTGCGGAGTCACTGAATAAGGAAATCTACCAGTTACTTTAAGGCTAACCGAACGCCTCCGCTCACTCATTTTTTTATGTAACAACGATACCAATGTATCGTACTCCATATTAAGCGAAAATTTAACATGACACTGTGGAGGTGAGCTATACCTCACAGAGTTTTTTTCCACCACAACCTCACCCCCTCCAATATAGTGAAACACTTATTTTTGGCACTTCAGACATTGTAAAAAAATGATTGATAAGGAGAAGAGAGAATAATGAACGTATGTTTGAAGTTTAAGTGTTGAATGAATTTTTATAAAATTGAAACGCCTATAAATAAGGCAAGTTCGAGCGTGGGGTGTAGAATTTTTCAAAGTAATTCGCAGTATTATACTGCGTTTTATATATTTGAATTATTGTTATGTCAGTTAATTATTATTGGTGGGGCCAAAAATCAGTAAATCAGTCTAATTCGCAGTATTATACTGTGAATTACCCTAATTCGCAGTATAATACTGCGAAATGCTATTTAAAAAATGAGCTGGGCCCATCCCAAGCAATTCGCAGTATAATACTGTGAATTGCATAAAAAAAAAATTCTTTTTTTAATAATTCACAGTATAATACTGCGAATTACCTATTAATATAACTTTTTTTTAAAACATTAAAAAAGTACTTTTTGTACAAAAAATCATCATATAAGTTTCGGACTCGCAAGAAAAGCTCGTGCAATGCATGGCCCAACATGGTCAACTTGATTATCGAGAACTAGTTAAAGTCTTTTGGTATAAGGTTGTGTAGAAAACATCAAAAGGTTATTGTCACTATTATATGGATTATATAATATTAAAAAAAGCATTTCTGTACCATCACTTTAGTTATAATTATTACATAAACTTGAGCATTTAACTAATAAAACTTCCAAAGTTGATGCAAGTCTCTTTTTGTTCATATGCAAATCAGTTTGAAATCTCAAGTCGCGACGTAAATATCTTGGAGGATGAAAAGATTTGAAATTCTTCTCACGTGATGGAGTTACCTGCTGAAAGTATATATTATAAGATTCCGAAGTAAATTTGAAACACCAAAAGCTACTAATTTTACTTATTTGAATGAATGTGGTAAATAAGTCTTAAGGACAAGAAGAATTTCGATTGGAAACATAAGTAAAAAGAGAAATGTAACAACCCGACCGGTCCTTTTGAGCATTTGTATTTTGCTCAGTAGAACTTTGCTCGGTAGTTTGAGGGCATGAGTATCTCCCATGATGTATTATAACTTGTGTGAATCATCGATTTTGGTTTTTAGGTTGAATGAACTTCATGATTGAAACTTTAAGTTAGAAGAGTTGACCAAGTTGTACTTTTTAGCTTTGACCTCGGATTGGAGATTTGACGTTCTATTAGGTCTGGATGCTAATTTTGAACCCAGGGGTATACCCGAATTTACAATTGGATATTTCTAGAAGGATTCAGCACTAGTTGGCGAAAATAGGAATTTGAAGGTTTGAAAAAGTTCATTAAGATTAATTTGAGGTGCGATTCATCGTTTGCATGTTATTATACATCATTTGAGGCTTCGAGTAGGTCTGTGTTATTTTATATGACTTGTTGGTATGTTTAAACTGGGTCCCGAGGGACTCAGGTGAGTTTCGAATAGGTTTGGATTATGTTGCGCTTGTTTTTTTATATTCGACGTCGTTTCTTCAAGCATAACTGGTACCACATTAAGGAATGAGCTCCAATTTCTATTTTTATTGAAACATTACATCTGTATCGTAATTATTGTACCATAGCAAAAAGAATCGTCGAGTTTGGACATAGTACGAGGAGTTTATGGTAATTTTACTAAGCATTGTGTTGCTAGATTTTTTAAATTAATTACGAAGTTGCCATTGACTTCTTATTTAAAAATCTGAACTATTTTTAAATATTTAAACCAACATATCTCCTTCATTATAAGGTGAAATGGAGTGATTCAAAAGCCTAACTTGACTGACTTTTACAAGAAATCCATTGAAGGCATCAAAAGTGAGTTTCAGGATTGTTGACACACGAAATGAGGTAGAACAGCTGGGCAAAAATATTTAATATCGAGGGTTTGTTCATTTGATCATATTTTGAGTTGGTGAGATCGGATTTGGGCAAATTTTTAGGCGATTTTGCCTTATCAATTTGGGTAAGCATTTTTGGTAATTTGATTGTGAATTTTAAAGAGAAAACTAGGGGTTTTGTCCAAAGTTTCATGGAGAAAATTTTGAGCATCGATTGTTGGATTTGGCTTCAACTAGTATATTTGGACTCATAATTGTATGAGTTGTCATATTTTGTGAGTTTTGTTGGGTTCCGAGGCACGAGCCTAGGTTTGACTTTTTGGTTGATTTTGAAATTTTGTTCAAGATTCACCTTTATCGATTGGGTTTGTTGCCTTTGGTATTATTTGATGTATTTGAGTTGCTTTTGTCTATTTTTGAGTCATTCGAAGGTCAGTACGCACGTGATGACATATTTGGAGTATCGTTTGTCTTGATCGATATAGGATTTGGCTTGTTTGAGGTAAGTAACACTTCTAAACTTGGTGCTAAGGGTGTGAAACCTCGAATTACATGTTGTGTGATTGATGTTGAGGTGACGGGCGTGTGGGCTTGCATCATAGATATTATAATTTACTTGATTCCATGGAACTGTGTAGCTATCTTATTTGAACATTTTTACTGTACTCTATGTTTTAGAGCACTTGAGTTGTGATTCATGTTAGGAATCATGTTTAGGCTATATGCTAGTACTATTTGGACCCATAGTGGTTGTTCCTTGTTGTTGACTTATTTGTTAAATTGAATTTATGTACTCAGTCTTATTCAATATTCATATCATATCTCAGTCTATATTATTGTGCATTGCCATAACTCATATTATTGATTAGGGCTGCTTAGTATGAGCATTGTAAGCCCGAGGGATTAGAGAGATTGATGATTGAGTGAGGCCGAGTGCCTGATTGTGAGTGATATTTATGTGATTGGGCTGCACATCGCAGCATATTCTATTTATTTATACCTGGATCTGGCTTATTATAGCGCTTAGGCTAAAGGAGCCCCTCTGGAATCTTTACACACCCCTAGTGAGCGCAGTTGATTTATATTGAGGGATGGATCTTCCCTAGACTTATGAAAGTTTTGTTCATGTATATTTCAAACAGATGATGTACTTTATTTCATAACATCTTTGTAAACACTAAATCTTAGACGCTCATGATTTATACTACCGGTCCTTGGAAATTCTTTGTATAATAGTTCAGGTGTATTATCATTTCTCCTCTTAATGAATCTTATTAAAATGGATAGTTGTTAATTGGCTTACCTAACGGGTTGTGTTAGGTTCCATCATAGCTAGTCGGTGTTTTGGTTGTGACAAGTTGGTATCAGAGCTCTAGGATCATAGGTTCTACAAGTGATGAGCAAGTGTCTAGTAGAGTTTGTGGATCGGTATGATAACGCCATACCTATCTTCGACAGGCTACAACCTACAGGGCATTTAGGATAACTGTCCCATCTTTCTTTCCTTATTGTGCGACATTGATAAAGATTGAAGCGAAACTATTTTAATTCCTTCCACGCATTTGTATGCGCATGTAAGCACTTGGTATCAGTTGTGTATCAACGGCTTGTAATTCCATGGATAAGGTGTGAGATGTGATTTTTGTGTGCTGATGATGGGCTAGTTTGGAGGACTTGAGGCAGGGTTTTGACTGTAGCTTGGGCACACAAATTTTGGTTATGTAAGCACGTGCTTTTGGACTTATATGTCTGGTATTGTCCCTATGAGTGGAATTTATGGCTTGATGAGTGATTGGATGGCTATATGATGAGTATGATGTGATTGCGGGATGTGTTCAGATGGTCTGAATGTAATGGGAGGAGTTTTCTTGGGATATGAAAAGGACTATTAGGGTGCTTTATTTTGTTTGGATATGACATATAGTCTTGAGTTATAAGTGTATTGAAGGATCTTCCATGTTGTTTAACTGTGGAACAAATTTGATTTTTCATGTCTTGTTGTGAGTCAAGACTTAGGAGGACTAAGTGATGGCGTAGTAGTTGTGGGTGTGAAAGGGTATAGAGAGATGTCAGTTTGAGGCTAAGCAGCTGGGTTATCACCTGCAGGGTAATCTATGAATGTGTGATCCTTATGAAGTTGTATGGGAGTTCCTTTCTACTAGCGGGTTATGGGTATTGCGATTTGATTTTGGATTGATTAAGAAAGTTTACATGACCATCACATGGATAAACGCGAATATAACGTATGATTTGAGGCATTAAATGGTTTGTGTTACATGGGTTTTTGAAGGATTTAGTTGAACCTCACGACGGTATTATGGAAGTAATAGAGTATGGGTATTATGAGTTATTATGTGGTTTGATCTATGGCTTTGGGCCAAGTGGGGGAGTCTACTATCAATGATTTGATTTCATGGTTATATGTAATATCAGTTTCAGTCTGAGGCATACTTGTGGATCGGTTATAACTTGCAGATGTTGGTTTTGATGATGACTTAAGCAAGGGAATTTCTGGATGCATGATGTATTACACTTTATGAGTATATAGAAACATTGAATGATTGAGTTGTTATTCATAAAGGATGTAGTACGCATAGAGTGGGATTCACTCGGTTGCTTAGTGGTGTGGATTACTTCTTTGGGTGTTGTCATGCTAATGAGGCACATATCGTTCGGCCCGTTTGGGGTGGTGCAATTGAGAGTTGAGCGGAGTGGAGGACTCTTGAGAAGCTTTTAATGTGTTCAAGATTTATATGTAGCAATTGAGAAATTTTCTGCATTTGTATATGGCTAGGGTGTGAGATTTACATTAGATGGTGTCGAGACTCGCGATATTTCTATATCATTATGGAGTATACATTTCAGTATCAAAAAGGTAAAGAAAATGGCTTTAGATTTGTAGAATGTCTCTTTAGAGTAGGTGTCTTGTTGTACTTTTAGGGTGTTAAGAAGGAATACATCGGCTTACGGGCCTTAGGCCAGTATGAATTTATGTTAGGGTTTCATGTGGTGAGTTTTAGTTGGGTGTCGTGGTATTATGGCGAGGAGAAGTATCATCTTGAAGGCAATTCAGAAGGAACTCGGAGAAATAGGACAATTTAGTAGTAGGTTGAATCAGCACCATAATCGATATGGTCGGTTCTTTGGTTAGTTATGATGTGTGAGTCTCTACATGTGTTTGGTGGAAATACTCTTGGGTTTTGGTGACTACGTGGCTTGGTTGATTTAGAGGGATTCGGTTATGATAGCTTGTCTATGTGCAAATGGATTTCCAAAGAGTTCTCGATGATTTGTATCACGGTTCGAGGTGGATATTTCCTACTGGCAAGAGGAGCATGTTGAGTATTGTGATTTCCTATTGGATGAGATCAAATGGAAGGTTTCTGACTGATAGGATATGTATTCTACTTGCGACACAGAGTTGATTATGAGGTTCTCGTATTTTCATATGATGTCATAATAGATGATGTGTGCTTTGTGAGTCTGCAATGTCACGGTTTAGTTTTGAAGGAAAGGTCATAAATTCTTAGACGACACAGACAATTTTTGATGTTTAGATGAATGCTATAGCTACTTAGTTTTGGTTGAGAAAGGTGTGCATCTCGAAGGCGCATTGTGTTTTGACTTCTGGATGCTTCATTAGTATTGCGGTACTCACATGGTTGATCAATTATCGATATTAAGATTTTTCTTTATGGCACGGAAGAATTATAGAATTATTTCTCGTGGGATAATCATGTATAAGAGGTGTGTTAGACATTCAGGCAGATGAGTTTGGATCAGATATGGTGATTCGTGTGTTCTATGGATTTGGAGACTAGGAGTTCTCAGAAGCAGACTATTTTGTGGTTGTGGACTGTTAAAATGTGTCAAAGCTATCCAGATGATGGTATGCATCATGGTTAGGTCATGTTGGACTTTCGGAGGGTTATTATCCATTTGTGGATGACTAGACTTGATTTGGGGCTCATTGATAAGCCCTATGAGGATGTGTATTCTACACCGGGTCGGATTGGTTGACTCTGTACTGCTATTGTTAAGGGATGTGCCATTCAGTTAGAATTGATTTTATTCGTATCTGATATGGTTTATGTGTTACTCTCCTATACTATGAAGGGTTGTGGTTCATTGGTTATAGACACACATGGTGCGATTCTGTTTGGGCCTTATAGCAAAATTCGAGCGAGATAGTGATTAGGGTGTGTAATGTTAGATTGCGCCTTAGTTATGATCTTTTCGGATTGTGGTGTATTTTGCTATTTTCTTCTCCATGGTTATGGTCATGCACTTCGTGTAGTTGATGTCAAATTACGTGCGGTTGTTGATTTTGAGCATTTTGGCTTGAGGTATTTCATATGGACTAGTGTTTGGATGGGGTCACGCATTGCTGTTGGGTTATGTCGGGAGATGATCCTTTGTGTTAGATTCGTGTGTCTTGGTTCTACTAGGTATGATGGGTTTGTAGCATTTCGGTTGTGGTGGTACTTGTTGAACTTGTGGGATGGTTCTCTCGTTTTGAGTCATTTTCCATGATTGAGTATATTTGGAATGTTGCTTATTGGTGCACGGATTGCACGGGTTGTGGCTTTAGATTGTATTGATATGGCATGTCACTAGAGTGGTTGTCTTGGGTGAGATGAGGTCACTGGAGCTAGAATGGATACTATCGGATTTGATTACAGCATGTATGGAGGATAATATTGGAAGTCCGCTTAGAAATTGGCTATAATTTTAGTCGAAAGAGGGAGAGTTTCATGACTTTTTGGTAGGATAAGTGGTTACGAGTTTCTGCATGTTTCTTTCATCATCGGTAGTGTAGGAAGGCTTTAGAATGAGGTTTTGTTTTATATGAGGTTTATTATCAATACCGGTTTATTTTTAAGTAGGTACGGTGATTAGAAATTATTGCTATGAGTATTTGAGTTACGTTGTATATCATATGATTGTGTCTTGGATTACGGTTAAGGGCAGATGCAGTTTATTCAGGCTTATACAATGTATAGATGCGAGATTTGGGTCTTATAAGAAATTTCGGATGTTGGAAAATTGGATTCCAAGGTTTATAGGCTAAGGTTGAATTAAGGATCTTCAGTTAGGTTGTGTCGTCAGGATTATATGGATTAGGATGATGTGGGATTACCTTTGGGTATGTGCATGGACGATTTGATGGCTTTGGGAGAACTCTTGGCATGTTCGAGGATGCACGTATGTTTAAGTGGGGGAGGATGTAACGGCCCGACTGGTCGTTTTGAGCATTTTCACTTTGCTCGATAGTTTGAGGGCACGAGTATCTCTGCATGATGTATTATAACTTGTGTGAATTGTCGATTTTGGTTTTTAGATTATTCGAAATCGATTTGGAAGAATGAACTTCATGATTGAAGCTTTAAGTTTGAAGAGTTGACCAAGTTGGACTTTATAGCATATGACCTCGGATTGGAGTTTTGATTGTTCCCTTATGTCCGGGTGGTGATTTTGAACTCGGGCGTATGCCCGGATTTACAATTGGATATTTCTAGAATGATTCACACTAATTGGCAAAAATTAAAATTTGAAGGTTTGGAGAAGTTCATTAAGTTTGATTTGAGGTGTGATTCATTGTTTTGATAATTGTATGCGTGATTTGAGGTCTCGAGTAGGTCCATGTAACTTTATGGGACTTTTTGGTATTCAGATGAGTTTCAGATAGGTTTGGATTGTAATGCGCTCGTTTTTTTATGTTTCAACATCGTTTTTTCAATCATAAATGGTACCACATTAAGCAAATGAGCTCCAATTTCTATTTTTATTGAAGCATTAGATCTGTATCATAATTACTGAGCCATAAAAAAAAGAATCGTCAAGTTTGGACATCGTATTAGGACTTTATGGTCATTTTAACTAAGAACTGGGTTGCCAGATTTTTCAGATTAGTTACGAAGTTGCCAGTGATTTCCTTGTGAAATTTCAGTCAAGTTTGACTTTTGAATCACTCCATTTGACCTTATAATGAAGGATATATGCTGGTTTCAGAGCCCGGGTTTGACTTTTTGGTCGATTTTGAATTTTATTCGACCTTTATCGATTGGGTTTGTTTCATTTGGCATTATTTGATGTATTTGAGTTGCTTTAGCTAGTTTCGAGCCGTTTGGAGGTCAGTATGCGTGTGATGGCATCTTTGGAGCATCGTTTGGCTTGCTCGATATTGGATTTGACTTGTTCGAGGTAAGTAACAAATCTAAACATGGTGTTGGGGGTATGAAACCCCGAAGTACATGTTATGTGATTGATGTTGAGATGAAGCATATGCTAGGTGACGGGCGTGTGGACGTGCACCGTAAATATTGTGATTTAGTGGATTCCATGGAACTGTGTATCTATCTTATTTGAACATTTTTACCGTATTCTATGTGTTAGATAACTTGAGTTGTGATTCATGATAAGAATCATGTTTAGGCTATATGCTAGTACTATTGGGACCCATAGTGGTCGTTCCTTGTTGTTGACTTATTTGTTAAATTGCAGTTATGTACTCAGTCTTATTCATTATTTCATATCAAATCCCAGTCTCTGTTATTGTGCATTGTCACATCTCATATCATTGATTATAGCTTCTTAGTATGAGCATCGTGAGCGCGAGGGACTTGAGAGATTGATGGCTGCGTGATGGACAATGGCTTGATTGTGAATGATATTATGGCGGTTTGCACGCTGCAACATATTCTATTTATTTATGCCTGGATCTGGCTTATTATAGCGCTTGGCCTGAAGAAGCCCCTCCGGAGTCTGTACATACCCCCAACGAGCGCAATTAATTTATATTGAGGGATGGATCTTCCCCGGGCTAGATTGGCCATTTACACTACTGAGTGAATGACAATTAGTTGCTATATATATTTGGAATGGATCTTCCCTGGGCCGGATAGGCCACTAAGTGGCTGAGCGTCTCGAGTGATTGAGCATGATGGGTGGAAAATGTGAGCTAGTGAGATTGAGTACTCTGAAAGTGTGAGTATATGAGTTCATATCTGAGATAAATTGCATTTGACAAGGACACCTGACATACATGTATAGAGATGCATTTTTCTCATGTTGTACGGTATCACGACATTCATGACTTCTCACACATATTAACATATAGGCATAAAGATTTATTTTCCTCATGCCATTTGAAAATGAAACATTTACCAGTTGAAAGCTTTGGGAAAAATTACAGTTTTCAAACTTACTCATATTTTTGGCGATTTCGTTAAAGGATTTGGGTTTTCACTGATATTGAAAAGCAGGCCTATTTTCTGGAATTGTGAAAGCTGAGCATTTTATTTCTGAGTTACTTCTTTTATTACTTTCATTATGTTGTTATGAATTGTTGTTGGCTATTGGTATTGGACTCCGACCTTTATTCGAGCTCGTCACTACTTTCAACCTAAGGTTAGATATGTTACTTATTGAGTAAGTGGGTCGGTTGTACTCAAACTATATTTCTACACCTTCCGTACAAATGTTAGATGATGATGTTGCTGTGTTCGACGGGAACTGGATTTGAAGATGTACCTGTGTTCCGGTTATAGCTGCCTCTTGTTCACGGTAGCTCTAGACTTATGAAACATCTGTTCATGTATATTTCAAATAGATGATGTACTTTATTTCATACCAGCTTTGTAAATTATAAATCTTAGACGCTCATGATTTGTCTACCCGTCCTTGTGAATTCTTTGTATAATAATTCAGTTGTATTATCATTTCTCCTCTTATTGAATCTTATTAAAATAAATAGTTATTAATTGGCTTATTTAGCGGGTTAGGTTTAGTCGAATTTTGGGTCTTGATAAGAAATTAACACAATGTAACAGTTATTGTAACCTTTCAAAAAAAGGTTTGAGGACGGGTGGCGCAGTTCTCAAGTTCCTTTTTCAAGTAAAGATACTTGTTGCTAATATGTTTTATCCAAATCTGGGAACAAAGATGGCAAGAAACATACAACGAATGCCAATGAAATCCAAGGCAACTTAAACGAGAGGTGAAAGATCATGTTTTCACCTAAATGCTCTTTCCCTGTAAATCCTGTAAGATGATTCAGTAGGACTAACGATGGAACATATCATACTACCTGACGATACATAAACACCAAAATCAAGTGACTGATGGACTTCGGTCAGAAAAAGTTGATTTCCGACTACATTGCGATTGAATTATCGTGGTCGCTAAATGACTGGTCTGAAATAGTTTGCGACCGAATCGGTCCGTAATTTGTGACTACTGCAGTCGGAAAGACAAAAAGGAAAATTATTAATAAATGTCAATTGTCCGACTGATGCGGTCACAAATAATTTAAATTAACTATTTATTTTATATTAAATTCCCACTACGGCGGTCACAAAAGGTATAATAATTATTACTTTATCTAATTTTTCTCACCAGGTCTCAAATAATATATAGTACTTTTATTATATTTAACTTTTCCCACTAGTGTTGTCACAAATATAATTTAATATTATTTATTTATTTATATTTTCCACCACTGTAGTCGCAATTCAAATTTAACACTCCCTTCATTCCAATTTATGTGAACCTGTTTGACTGGGCACGAAGTTTAAGAAAAAAATAAAGACTTTTAGAATTTGTGGTCCTAAACAAGTTCAGATGGGGCCCAGAGTATTTGTGTGGTTATAAAAGCTTCTCATTAAAGGTAGAGTTGTAAATTTAAGCTAAATTGTTAACAAATTTAGAAAGGGTTCATTCTTTTTGGAACGGACCAAAAAGGAAATCGTTCCAAAAAGGAAATATGTTCACATAAATTGGAACAGAGAGAGTATTATTTATTTATTTATCTTTCCCACTACCGCTATCGCAAAACTAATTTTAAATTATTTAATTTTCCCACTAAAGCAGTCGCAAATGTTTCTGGTCGAAAATCTGGAAATATTTTTCCAGATTCGAGCCGTTTTAAAGCAGCACCATCCGCCAATTTAAATATACAACAACTAAACAATCAATCCACCATTTTAACTAATCAAATTTATAAAATGCAAATAATTATTAAAAAAATATAAACATTTGTAACTAAAACATCCAAACACAAGTCAAACATTTAGGCACCATTCAATCTAGTCTAGAACATTACTATCATAGTCAAGTGCAAACATTACTAAGTCTAAACATCAAACCACAACAAATAATGTCTCAAACATCACAACAAAATAATGTCTCAAACATCACAACAAACTAAAACTCACGATCCTTGTCATCCTCGCCATTCAAAGGATCAAATTGACGTGTGCTCATAAGTTTCTCCATTAGACGCTGCTATTTGTTAAAATTTGCACGATCTTCTTTTTGTTTCTCTTTCAACTCATCAACTTCTTTTCTCAATGCTTATACCTCTTCTTGATTCTGCGAATAGCTCACATCATCAGACAAAAATATCGTAGGATAATGTGACGACCCAAAGGGTCATCACCTGTTTTTCTCATCTGTTCCGTGCTTTCAAGGTCTTAAAAATCTCATTTTATATTACCTCGATTTGCGTGCGCAGTCTGGGCGCGTAATCGGAAAATTTTTATGTTGAAATATGTAAATTCTGTGAAAAATTTGAGAAATTATGATATTAATATTGATATAGTTGACTTTGATCAATTTTTTTTTAAACGGACCCGGACCCGGACCCGAGTTTGGACAGTCCCGGAAGGTTCGTGGAAAAATATGGGACTCGGGCATATGCCCGGAGTCGAATTCCGAGGCCTAGAGCCCGAGATATGAATTTTTCTGTTAAATTATTTTCTGAAATTATTAAGGAAAAATGAAAATGAAATGAGTTAGAAAATATAGGTATCGAGCTTGTATTTTGGTTCCGATGCCCGGTACAGGTCTTAAATATGCGTTAAGCGGTATCTGTAAAGTTTGGTCGAAATAGGACGTCGTTTGACGTGTTTCGGACCTAAATAGCTAAAGTTGGAAGTTATGAACTTTAAAATGAAATTTATGAGTTTTGGGGTTTGATTCATTGAATTTGATGTTATTTTAGCGATTTGATCGCTCGAGCAAGTTCGTAGGATGATATTGAGTGAGCATGTGTGTTTGGTTGGGAACCCCGAGGGCTCGGGAGTGTTTTCGGAGGTGTTACGGGGTAAGTTTCCCTTAAAAATATTGCAGAAAACCTGCAACAGGTGCCCAGGCCTTTTCTTCATCGCGAACGCACTCCATC
>MU730496.1:0-76199 GCA_026770625.1 Nicotiana glauca
ATTTCTTGTCTATCTGCAAAATCCAAAGGCAACCCAATGTAACTCCGGAAGCAATCAAGCTGTATTGTTTCCATTATCAGTGACAGGAGATTCCCAGACCTGGCTGAATTCACTCCCCATAAATTTTATAGCAACGTGGGATGAACTAGTGAAGAATTTCCACAACAAGTTCCACCCACCCAACAAGATTGCTCAACAAATTGATGAGATTTTGAGCTTTAAACAGAGATCGATGGAAACTTTGCATGAAATATGGGAGCATTTTAAAGGGATGCTGGTCATATGTCCACACCATGGTGTTCCAAATCTAATGTTGGGGAAGTGCTTCTACAAGAAATTGTCAGATAGCGTAAAGAACATTGTTGATGCCTCAGCTGGTGGGGCATTCTTGAGAAAAACATGAAGAGAGGGCCAGAGTCTTCTAGACAAGATGGCATAGAATTCGATATGGATAACCGGAAATGCACCTATCACTCCAGTGGTGCACTCAGTGCCTTTAGATCCATCCAATTATATGGCTGAAAATATGGCTGCCTTATTGACACAGATGAGCATGCTCACCAAAAATATGGAAGAGTCAGGGCAGAAACAGTAGGTACATATTGTTGATACTACTAATGGGGGCTTGTGCGCATCTTGCATTAGTCAGCCAGATGGTAATTAGTGGAATAGATAACACAATCATCATCACTACCCTGAAGTCATGAACTATATGTCTAATTATGGCAGCCAGAGACAGGGTGGTCCGAATTGGGGTCAACAAAATCAGCAGTACAGGCCAGCACAGCTACAGTTCAACACTGGGAACATGGGAGGTATGAGACCCCCCAACAATATGGCACCTTACCCACGACCACAGGGATACAATAATCAGAATCAGCAGCAGGGGTATCACCTACCTCAACAGCAGCATGGTGGAAAATAAGAAGATGGGTTTGCTAGACTTGAAGCAATGATGCAACAGGTTATTGGGTCTAATGAAAAAATTAATGACAGAGTCGATTCACATGATACAACAATCAAAAATATTAAGGTACAGGTGGGCCAGATTTCGATGTCTCTAAACAATCGTCCTCATGGGACACTACCTGCAAAGACCTGGATAGATCCAAAAGATCAGGGACTAAAGCAGCTGATGGCGGTGAGTCTACGTAATGGCAGAGATCTGGATGTAGAGCAAGAAAGGGCTCGAGAAGCTAGACAGGCTAAGACACTCACACCAGTGCCCATCGAGCTGGATGAATCAACGAAACTGACAGAGGTGACAGTACAGCCTGCTCAAGAAGAAAATAACATTCAGAATGAGACCGAGAAAGAAGCTGAAACAGTCTAGGAGCCAGTAGTTGATATAGCAGCTGATAAAGATCAGTCCCAATTGATTGGGCAGAAGAGACCTCCTGCACCCTTCCCCCAGAGGCTGGCTAAGTACAAAAAGGAGGAGCAATACAAGAAGTTCTTTGACATGCTAAAGCAAATCCAGGTAAATATACCATTGATTGAAGCTTTGAAGGAGACGTCTGGGTATGCAAAAATGATGAAGGACTTGATGTCCCAAAAGTTTGATTTCCAAGACTTGGCCACAGTTACTCGTACTTAGACATGTAGTACAGTGGTGACTAGACCAATTGCGAAAAAGTTGTCTGAACTAGGGAGCTTTACAATTCCATGCACTATTGGTAATTTTTCTTCTGCTAAGGCAATGTGTGATCTGGGGGCCAGCATCAATCTTATTCCCCTAGAAATTGATAAGAGGTTGGGCATTGGAAGAGCTAGACCTACCTCTATGTTGTTGCAGCTGGCTGATGGGACTGTGAAACGACCCTCTGGAATCCTAGACGATGTGCTAATTCTGGTAGGGAAATTTGTGTTCCCTGCAGATTTTGTGATCCTAGAGTGCAAAGTGGATGAAAAGATTCCCATAATTTTTGGAAGACCATTCCTGGACACGGGGAGAGCACTAATTGATTGTGAGACTGAGGAGCTCAAGATGAGACTGAACGATGAAGAAATCACATTCAATGTGTAGAAATCCATGAAGTGACCAAGTGAATTCCCCAATTGCTCTCTTATTGATGCCGTGGATGTAATTGTAGAGACTGATGATGAAAAGTTTACTATTGAGCAACCCATTACTGCATGTCTAATAAATGTGGATGAGGTAAATGGAGAGGATCTAGCGGAATGGGTGTTGGCGTTAGAGGGTAGAGGGTTCTGGGATAGAACACTAGAGTTTGAGCCCTTGCACTTAGAAAAGCAAGAAACTCCTCCAGCCAAGCCATCCATCGAAGAACCACCAAAGCTCAAATTAAAGCCATTGCCCGCCCATCTCAGGTATGAATTTCTTGGACCTAACTCTACATTACCTGTTGTTATCTCATCTAGTTTGTTAGATGTGAAGTCTCAACAACTATTGCAGGTACTTAAGGAGTGCAAGACTGTCATTGGGTGGACCATGGAAGACATAAAGGGGATTAGCCCCGCCTACTGTATGGATTAAATTATACTGGAAGAGGGACACAAACCTTCCAGGGAACACCAAAGAAGGCTGAACCCCAATATGAAGGAAGTGGTGAAGAAAGAAGTAATTAAATTGTTAGATGCGGGAATCATTTTCCCAATCTCTGACAGTAGCTGGGTTAGCCCAGTTCAATGTGTTCCTAATAAAGGTGGCATGACAGTAGTTAAGAATGATAACAATGAATTGATCTCTACAAGAACCGTCACGGGATGGAGAATTTGCATAGACTATCGAAAGTTAAATCTAGCCACCCGGAAAGACCACTTTCCACTTCCCTTCATTGATCAGATGTTAGACAGATTGGCAAGGATGTCACATTTCTATTTTCTAGATGGGTACTCAGGGTACAATCAGATCTCCATTGCATTGGAGGACAGAGATAAAACCTCTTTCACTTGCCCGTATGGCATTGATGCCTTTCGAAGAATGCCTTTTGGCCTATGCAACACACCCGCCACATTCCAACGGTGCGTGATGGCCATATTCACTGATATGGTAGAGGATATAATGGAGGTGTTCATAGATGACTTCTCAATGGTGGGGAACTCATTTGATGAGTGTTTGATAAATCTGACTCGTGTGCTGAAACGGTGTATCGAGACTAACCTGGTTCTGAATTGGGAGAAGTGCCACTTTATGGTATAAGAGGGCATAATCTTGGGACACCGGGTGTCAAGCAAAGGAATTGAGGTGAATCGTGCTAAGGTAGATGTGATAGCAAAGCTACCCCCTCCAACTTCGGTCAAAGCAATCAGAAGTTTCCTCGGGCATGCCGGTTTCTACCAGAGATTCATAAAAGACTTCTCAAAAATTGCTAACCCTCTCTATAAGTTGTTAGAAAAAGATCACCCTTTCTTGTTTTCTGATGATTGTAGGGTAGCATTCGAGGAGCTAAAAAAGAGGCTGGTCACAACACTTATTATATTTGCCCCCAATTGGGAGCAACTGTTCGAACTCATGTGTGGCACTAGTGACTACGCAGTGGGGGAAGTGCTGGGATAGTGGAAAGACAAACTGATGCATCCAATATACTATGCTAGTAGAACGCTGAGTGGAGCCCAGCTGAACTACACTATGACTGAGAAGGAGATGTTGGCTGTAGTGTTTGCTTTTGACAAGTTCTGATCATATCTGATTGGTGCCAAGGTAATTGTATATACTGACCATGCAGCTATCAGGTACCTAATTGAGAAGAAGGAGTCTAAGACGCACCAGATTCGTTGGGTGCTGCTGTTGCAAGAATTCGACCTCGAAATTCATGACCGTAAGGGCATAAAAACTCAAGTCGTTGATCATCTATCACAAATTGAAGGAGCTGAAAAATAAGTCGAGGTCGAAGAGATCCTGGAAACCTTTCTAGATGAGCAACTGCTCACTACTAATCTTGAGGAAGCACCATGGTATGCAGACTTTGCTAATTACATGTCCAGTGGTATAGTTCCTCACGGCCTTTTATCCGTCCAAAGAAAAAACAAATTCGTGATAGTCGCATGTATTATTGGGATGAGCCTTATCTATTTAGAATATATGTTGACAATATGATCCGGAGGTGTATCCCCGAGATATAACAATCTTCTATTTTGTAGGCTTGTCATGCATAGGCATATGGAGGACATTTTGGAGGGGTCAGGACAGCTGCGAATGTGCTTGAGGCCGGATTTTTTTGGCCAACAGTGTTTAAAGATGCGCACCTATGGGTGAAGGGCTGCAATGAATGTTAGCGGACCGGGAACATTTCCTGTCACCATGAGATGTCCATGAACCCGATTCAAGAGGTGGAAGTGTTTGATGTCTGGGGGATTAACTTCATGGGTCTCTTCGTCAGCTCCTTTGGCAATGAATACATACTTGTTGTTGTGGATTACGTGTCCAAGTGGGTAGAAACTACTGTGTTTCCCACTATTGATGCTAGAGTAGTGGTGGGATTTTTGAAAAAGAACATATTCACGCGATTCGGGGACACCAAGAGTGATTATCAATGATGGAGGCACTCACTTCTGTAATAGAGCCTTCGAGAAGTTGCTTGCTAAGTATGATATGCGCCACAAGGTGGCTACCCCTTATCACCCACAAACTAATGGTCAGGTTGAAGTGTCAACCAAAGAGATAAAGAGTGTGTTAACCAAGACTGTAAATGCCACAAGAACTGACTGGGCGAGAAAGCTAGATGATGTACTATGGGCCTACAGAACTGCGTTTAAAACACCAATTGGTATGTCACCATATAAGTTGGTGTTTGGAAAGGCCTGTCACCTGCCAGTGGAACTTGAACATATAGCGTGGTGGGCATTGAAGCAGTTGAACTTAGATATTGAGACTGTAAGCACAACTAGAATCACTGAGTTGCATAAGCTTGACGAGTTCAGACATCTTGCTTTTGAGAGCATAAGATTTTACAAGGAAAGAATGAAGAGGTTACACGACAAGAACATTGTTGAGTAACATTTCATGTCACACCCCAACCTCGGAAGGCGCGACCGGCGCTCAATCAAGTGAACCTGACTGTGCAAGCCTTACCGAACACTTTCTACCCCAATTCAATATGTATATGGAATCCATGCCTTTCATTAATATAGAAGAGAATACATGGTTCATACTACATCATTGGTTCATTTCATATCACAAAGATTTACCGTACATAAGTTAGCTTCAAGGATTCTATTAGAGTTACAGTTTATAGAGATCACAAGTTTAGGATTACAACATATATATAGTGGACTCCCCGAACACCCGTAAATAAACCACACTAGTGTCTTTGGAGCCTCTAAGGATACAACAGATAAGCGTAACTATGCCGGCAACAAGGTCCCGGCTATACCTCAAAGGTGGAAAGCTATAATAACAAAAGATACACCATATGGCCCCATAGACGAAAAGGGGCTCACCGAGACTTCGAGTAGAAAAACGCTCTACTACGCACGATCGACATTGTCCGCTATGGAGCCACCTACAATCATAACACGAATATAGCACGCCCGGCAAAAAGGGACGTCAGTACATTTGAATTGTACTGATATGTATAACTAAACACCATTTTACTAGAAAGAACTATCAATAGATACAAGCAAATGATATGGGCAAATCAAGAAGCAATTCATATAACCTTTCATACAATTTTCACAACATAGATTAGGACATTTCTGTCACGTGTTCACCACTGTTCTCAATACCACCGCCATCTTCAGCGGAGTCCGGTCATGACCCGACCGGCTAGGTTACCTCATTAAAGGCATTACTCTCAATCAATATTTCATTTCCCTTATTCGAAATTCAATATCAGCACATTACCACCATCTGTGCGGCATGGCATTCGATCACGACCCGATCGGCTAGGTCACCTTATTAGAGGCATTACTCTATTCTCATTAGTCAACACTTCAGATCTTTATCCCAAACATATCATAATAATTCCTGGAGCACTCATGGCCACCATCATCATATCGTTTCCCTTTTCAACATTCATTTCACAAGTTGTGATCATAGACATAAATGTCAAGGATAACTCAAATTTGCAATCACAGGTAAGTGAGCACAAATTTAGCACGAATAACTCTTTGTTTCAATGTTGGCTTATAGCCCAAGTACTTCAACACATAACTGTACTTTTCATCATTATTTGATTTTCAAGATTGGTACATTATTCATATTAAGGAACATCCTTCACGAATATGTATAGATATATATAAATCAATTAATGCGTAATGACAATCAATACACTAGCCAATTCAACTCTTACCATACTTTTGTAATGACAACGAAGCTCAATTTTTAATAAAAAGGGATTTTAGCCATACATACCTCAATAAAGCTTTCCTTACTCTTTTACAAATTTCTGGAACTCTGAGCACTTCAATCTATTGAGTAAGAATTTCAAATTAAATCGACAATTAGAGATGAGATTGAGACTCTAGCTTGGTTCAAGCATATTGGCAAACCCTAGAGGTGCAATTTATATAATTTTGTACCCCTCTTTAATTCACCCCTCCCACTACTCTAAAGTTTGATATGCATGCAATGAATCTGTCGTTATACCCATGAATCACCTCACTAGTGACCCCTTATATCTGAGAATAAAACAAATAAGAGTTGGGTGATGGAGTCTTGCCTCTTGAGATGAAGGTCTAGGGGTCTTCACTTGATTTTCTTCAAGGATTTAGCCATATCTTATGGAGTAATTTGATGTGGAGGCTTTATCTCTCTAAAAACCCTCCTCTCCCTCTAGAAAAAGCTCAGAAGAATGCTTAAAATGAGCTATAACATCGGATATATCAATATGGAGGTCGGGTTAAAAATTAGAAAATCGGAGCCCTAAGTCAAATATGCAGTCGCATTTGCGATCGCAGAGTAAACATGCGGTCGGCATAACGGACCGCAAAAATGCTCCCCAGAAACTAACCACTATGACTCAGTCTGCGGTAAGAATGTCATCCGCATTCATGTTCTGCGGTCGCAAAGTGCACCGCAGAACTGACCCTCGCAAAACTCAAAGGAAAATATGTGACGACTATGTGGTCCACATTTTAATTATGCGACCGCATTTCGACCGCATAACTGACTTCAATTTTAACCAACGTTCTGCCTCACTCTACGGCAGATATGCAGTCCGCATTTCGATTATGCGACCGCATTCTGGACCGCATTTCTTGCATTTTTCTGGAAACTTATTCTTGACTTTTTAATGCATTATTCAATCCAAAAAGGTCCGCGCCGCGGCGTGAAAGCTTGCCGCGAAGTAGATTTATGAATTGTTAACACATGCTCTTAACTGGGCACTACGGAATCCGGATTTTCGAGTAGGGATTTCACGGGACCATACATCCTCCCCCACTTAAGATCATTCATCCTCGAATGAGGATCAAGGCTCATTTATTAATAGTATTAATGCAATTTTCTCCTCTTCACAACCCGAAATAGGTTGACAGTTCCCAAATTTAGCTAACTCCCTTGCTTTCAAAAAATTTTGCCAGAGTTTCCTTTGTATCTAGGTCTTACCCACCTATAAAAGAGCCCCAGAAACATACCATAACAGTATAAACATATTCATAAGCATATTATAACTGGCACAATATCAACCATGGCTATATAGGCAGCCGTATTACCAAAAAGAGGACGGTTTTACATAAATCCAGCCAACAAATATGATTTCGAAGGAGCTAAACGCATAAAAGCTATTACATGATCATTCAAACAACTGTGGATACTTCTTTTTCATTTCATCCTCGGCTTCCCAAGTAACCTCCTCAACGTGCTGGTTCCGCCATAATACTTTCACGGATGCAATTTCCTTATTCCTCAGTTTTCGAACATGCCTATTAAGAATGGCAACTGGGACCTCTTCGTACGATAGGTATTCGTTTACCTCAACAGTCTCAACTGGCACAATCGAGGACGGATCCCCTACTACCTTCCTTAACATAGACACATGGAAAACCGGGTGTCCAAATGACATCTCGGGCGGCAGCTCGACCTTGTATGCCACCTGACCAATCTTCTGAATGATTCTGTATGGTCCAACATACCTTGGACTCAATTTTCCCTTCTTTCCAAACCGCATGATACCCATCATAGGGGAAACTTTCAAGAATACCCAATCATCTTCTTTAAACTCCAAATCTCTGCGACGCATATCCGAGTAGGAATTTTGGCGACTTTGAGAAGTTTTCAACCTCTCCTTGATAAGCTTGACTTTCTCCATGGTCTGGTGCACAAGGTCTGGCCCTATGAATTCTGCTTCTCCAACCTCGAACCACCGGATGGGAGACCTACATCTCCTACCATACAATGCTTCGAAATGTGTCATTTGAATACTAGCGTGGAAGCTGTTGTTGTAAGCAAATTCTATGAGTGGCAAAGGGTAGTCCCAACTTCCCTTGAAATCAATAGTACAAGCACATAACATGTCTTCAAGCGTCTGAATAGTCCGCTAAGATTTGTGGATGAAAATTTGTGCTAAGGTTTACTTGCGTACCTAAACCCTGCTGAAACTTCTTCCAGAAGTTAGCTGTGAATTGAGCCCCTTCGATCTGAAATGATTGAGACTGGAGTGCCATGTAACCTGACTGTTTCTTTGATATACAACTGAGCATATTGTTCCGTTGTGTCGGTAGATTTAACTGGCAAGAAGTGTGTTGATTTCTTGATTCGATCCACGATCACCCAAATTGAGTCAAACTTGTGCGGAGTGCGCGGAAACCCTACCATAAGAATGCGACAGACTCAAGCCAGAATCACATTTTGAAAATTTCGCATATAATTGATGTTGCTGAAGAGTCTGCAATACTGCCCTGAGATTGTCAGCATGGTCCTCCAGATTTGGCAATATACTAGAATGTCGTCAATGAACACTATCACAAAGGAGTCTAGGAAGGGCTTGAAGACTCGATTCATAAGGTCCATGAAAGCTGTTGGGGCATTTGTTAGTCCAAAAGACATTACCATAAATTCAAAGTGCACGTACCGGGTTCTGAAAGCTATTTTTGGAATATCCCGCTCCCGTATCTTCAACTGGTGATACCCGGACCGCAAGTCAATCTTTGAGAAACATGCAGCGCCTTGCAATTGATCGAACAAGTCATCTATTCTTGGCAAGGGATATTTGTTTTTTATTGTGACTTTGTTAAGATGCTGGTAGTTAATACACATCCGCATTGATCCATCCTTCTTTCTTACGAACTAGACCGGTGCGCCCCATGGCGATACACTTGGCCGGATGAAACCCTTCTCTAACAAATCCTTCAATTTCTCCTTTAGATCTTTCAATTCTGCTGGTGCCATCCTGAATCGATATAGGCTGTGTGCTTGGCATCATGTCGATCCCAAAATCAATTTCCCTGTCTGGTGGAATCCCAGGCAGCTCATCTGGAAAGACATTCGTAAATTCATTCACAACTGGTATAGAATCAAGGCTACGCGCCTCGGCATTGGTGTCTGCAACTCGAACTAGATGATAAATACACCCCTTCTTGATCATTTTTGCGGCCTTAAGGTAGGAAATAAACTGACCTCGAGGCACTACATTATCTCCCCTCCATTCAATGATGGGCTCATTAGGAAATTCAAGCCTAATAGTTCTAGTCCTACAATCAAGTTTAGAAAATCATGAGTAAATCCAATCCATTCCCATTATTACGTCGAAAGCCACCATTGCCAACTGGATAAGATCCGCCCTTGTATCCCTACCATGCACCGTAACAACACAGCCTCTATAAACTCGAGCAGCCAAAATTTATACACCAACTTGGGTAGATACTGGGAATGGATCATGAAGCTGCTCTGGTTCTATCCCAAATCTCATAGCAACAAACGGGGTAACATAGGATAAAGTGGAACCAGGGTCAATAAGTGCATACACATCATGAGATTGGACAGTCAGAATACCTGTAACAACATCTGGAGAAGCCTCTGTAGTCTGGCGACCACTCATAGCATAGAATCGGCTGGGACCTCCTGAACTCTGTGTACCACCCCTAGCTGCACCACGCTCTGCGGGTGCTGGGGCATCTCGAGCTACAGAGGGGGCTGAAGATGTGGCAGCTGCTGGACTGGAGGGCTGAGTTGTTCCCCTACCTGTTCCCTGGCGAGACGCACGACAATGTCTCAAAATATGGCCCATCATCCAACATCTATAACATATAGGCAACTCCGTGTAGCAGACCCCCGAGTGCATCTTCCCGCACTTGGGACACGGGGATCTCTACTGCTGCTGAAACCTTTCCCCTGACCGACCTCGCAGGTGAAATCCCCTGTTGCCCTGACCAGGCCTGAAACAACTCCATTGCTGCTGGCTACGCCCTGACGGTGGTGCACTGGCTGAAGACTGTGCAACAAACTGGGAAGGCCCTGATGATCCTCCCTTAAAAGCCTATCTTCCCCCACCTAGCGGCTTTCCCATGTTGCCCGTAGATCGGGCCTTGCTATTACTCTCTCTCACCATTTTGTTCTTCAACTTACGATCCTCTATGGCCTGAGAAAATGTACCATCCTCCCGTAGTTCATGTCAGAATTCAATGCTGTTGTAGAAGCCTCATTAATAGTCAAATGATTAAGACCCTGAACAAACCGACGCACTCTAGCTTCCATGGAGGGCAACATATGAATAGCATACTTGGACAAGCGGGCAAACTCCATGTGGTACTCCCATACACTTCTCTTACCTTGCCTCACATTTTCAAACTCTGCTGCCCGGGCTGCCCTTGTCTCGGCGGGCAAGAAATGATCAATGAAAGCATCGGCAAACTCACTCCACCTCGTCGGAGGACACCCCTCCTCTCGGGAGTCCTCCCATAACTCAAACCATGAATAGGCCACCCCTTTCATACGGTAGGCAGCAAACTCTACTCCCTCTATCTCAGTCAAACGCATCACCCTGAGGGTCTTGTGCATCTCATCAATAAAGTCCTGAGGGTCTTCTTCGGGATTGGCTCCTGTGAATACCGAAGGGTCGAACTTAAGGAATCTGTTTACCCTGGAACTGGTAGAATCCCCTGGCTAGCTGGATGAATTGGGTGCAATAGTTTAACTTTGGGCCTGAGAGGACACCAACTGAGTCAACATTGGAATAGCTCCCCTAAGATCCCCATCAGAAATGCTAGAACCGGAAGTTGGGACTGGAGGCGGGACAGGAGCATCAACGGGAGGTATAGTGGTACCCTCCATAGTTGTAGGGACTAAGGTAGTTTGTTCTGGAATAGGAGGATCTGGTAGGGTAATAGTAGGGTGGCTACCCTCACCCGCAACATCAATTAGTGAATCATCAACCACTCCAGGGGTGGCATTGGCTTCTTGTCCAATTCTCGCCTTCTTCTTAGGTGCCATTTACTGAAAGATTGAACAATACATCGATTAAGAAGTAAACAGTTTCACCACACGATCCAGAATATCAAAGAAGGGTGTTATTCCTAAATGCCCAAGTAGCCTCCAACTTATAGATATGGTCGACTACACACCGATAACAAGGACTCTACTAGACACGACTCCAAGACATCCTAGGACACTTTAAAACCTTAGGTTCTAATACCAAGTTTGTCACGCCCCAACCTCAGGAGGCGCGAGCGGCGCTCAATCAAGTGAACCTAACTGAGCAATCCTTACCGAACACTTTCTACCCCAACTCAATATGAATATGGAATCCATGTCTTTCATTAATATAGACGAGAATACATGGTGCATACTACATCATTGGTTCATTTCATATCACAAAGATTTACCAAACATAAGTTAGCTTCAAGGATTCTATTAGAGCTACAGTTTATAGAGATCACAAGTTTAGGATTACAACATATATATAGTGGACTCCCCGACCACCCGTACATAACCCACACTAGTGTCTTTGGAGCCTCTAAGGATACAACAGATAAGCGTAACTATGCCGGCAACAAGGCCCCGGCTATACCTCAAAAGTGGAAAGCCGTAATAAAAAAAGATACATCATATGTCGCCATGGAAGAAAAGGGGTTCACCGAGACTTCGAGTAGAAAAACGCTCAGCTACGCACGATCGGCACTGTCCGCTATGGAACCACCTACAATCATAACACGAATGTAGCGCCCTCAGCAAAAAGGGACTCAGTACATTTGAATTGTACTGGTATGTATAGCTAAACACCATTTTACTAGAAAGAACTATCAACAGATACAAGCAAATAATATGGGCAAATCAAGAAGCAATTCATATAAACTTTCATAAAATTTTCACAACATAGATTAGGACATTTCTGTCATGTGTTCACCACTATTCTCAATACCACCGCCATCTTGAGCTGAGTCCGGTCACGACCCGATCAGCTAGGTCACCTCATTGGAGGCATTACTCTCAATCAATATTTCATTTCCCTTATCTGGAATTCAATATCAGCACATTACCACCATGTGTGCGGCATGGCGTCCGATCACGAATCAATCAGCTAGGTCACCTCATTAGAGGCATTACTCCATTCTCATTAGTCAACACTTCAGATCTTTATCCCACAAATATCATAACAATTCTTGGGGCACTCATGGCCACCATCATCACATAGTTTCCCTTTTTCAACATTCATTTCACAAGTTGTGATCATAGACACATATATCAAGGATAACTCAAATTTTCAATCATAGGTAAGTGAGCACATAGCTAGCACGAATAACTCTTTGTTTCAATGTTGGCTTATAGCCCAAATACTTCAACACATAACTGTACTTTTCATCATTATTTGAGTTTCAAGATTGGTACATTATTCACATTGAGGAACATCCTTCACATATATGTATAGATATATGCAAACCAATTAATGCATAATGACAATCAATACACTAGCCAATTCAACTCTTACCATACTTTCGTAATGACAACGGATCTCAATTTCTAATAAAAAGGGGTTTTAGCCACACATACCTCAATAAACCTTTCCTTACTCTTTTACAAATTTCCGGAACTTTGAGCACTTCAATCTATTGAGTAAGAATTTCAAATTAAATCGAGAATTAGAGATGAGATTGAGACTCTAGCTTGGTTCAAGCATATTGGCAAACCCTAGAGGTGCAATTTATATCATTTTATACCCCTTTTTAATTCACCCCTCCCACTACTCTAAAGTTTGATATGCATGCAAGGAATCCATCGTTATGCCCATGAATCACCTCACTAGTGACCCCTTATATCTGAGAATAAAACAAATAAGAGATGGGGTGATGGAGTCTTACCTCTTGAGATGAAGGTCTAGGGGTCTTCACTTGATTTTCTTCAAGGATTTAGCCATATCTTATGGAGTAATTTGATGTGGAGGCTTTCTCTCTCTAAAAACCATCTCTCTCCCTCTAGAAAAAGCTCAGAAGAATGCTTAAAATGAGCTATAACACCGAATATATCTAAAATGAGTCAAATATGCGATCGCATTTGCGATCGCAGAGTAAACATGTGGTCCGCATAATAGACCACAAAAATTCTCCCCAGAAACTAACCACTATGACTCTTTCTGTGGTAAGAACCCGGTCCGCATTCATATTCTGCGGTCGCAAAGTGCACCGCAGAACTGACCCTCGCAAAACTCAAAGGAAAATATGCGATGACTATGCGGTCCGTATTTCGATTATGCGACCGCATAACTGACTTCAATTTTAACCAACGTTCTGCCTCACTCTGCGGAAGATATGCGGTCTGCATTTCGATTATGCGACCGCATAGTCATCGCAAGCTTGCCGCGAAGTATATTTATGAATTGTTTAACACGTGCTCTTAACTAGGCACTACGGAATTCGGGTTTTCGAGTAGGGATTTCACGGGGACTTACATTTCAAACACAGGGACATCGTATTTCTCTATAACTCAAGATTAAGGCTGTTCCCTGGTAACCTTAAGTCAAGATGGTCTGGTTCGTTTCGAGTGATTGAATTATTCCCTTCAGGTGCGGTAGAGATTGCCGCATAGAAATACTCTCATACATTTAGAGTCAATGGTCAAAGATTGAAACTATATGTGGGCATGCACGAACCAAAGGATGTGTCTGAGATCCACCTGATTGAACCTCAGAGGTTGAGCGAACCTTAAATGCGTTTACGTGCTTCGTGCCGCGACGTTAAATCAGGCGCTGCGTGGGAGGGAACCCACGAATATGTTGTAAGTGTAGTATGTAACTTCATGCTTAGAAAACAAAAACAAAAAAATATTGTCAGCCGCAATCGCGGCCAGGACCGCGGTTGAATCGCGGCAAACACTACCCAACGACGAAATTCACTGCGGTCCTGGCTCAAACCGCGGTTCGACCACGGAAATCACTGGGGGTCAATCCATCCTCCGCAACCACACCGCGACCATAGCTTCAACCGCGGGGGACTCCGTCCCAGACCGCGGCGCGCACCGCGCACCGCGGCCGCAGTCGGGTACCAGGTTTGAATTTTTTTTCATTTTCTTTATGTTTCTTCTATCTTTTTTTATTTTAAAATAAAATCAAAGCACCCCTCCCCTAAAATCAAAATCAAATAAACGCCCCCCTCCCAAATTCTCCAAATCCCTCTCTCTCTCTCTCTCTCTCTCTAAACCCTAACCCTCCCCTCCATACTCTTTTTCTTCTTCCTCCTTCACAATCACTCTCATCTTCTTCCTCTAAGGTATGACTCCGACTCCCTCCTCTTTTCTTTCTATTTTTGTTGTTGTATTATGTTAGTTAATGTTGTTCTAATGTATTGTTAGTGCAAGAATTTTGTTTTATTTAGTTTTCTTCTTCTTTTTAGTGTAATTTCGTTTTTAGCGTATGTTTGGTGAAGGGGATATGTTTTGTTTGTTTGGAATGGTGTTGTTTGTGGGTGATGGTTTAGACCAAGTGTAGGGTGTGTGGGTATAGTGACGATTTGAATTGGGGATGTTTTCTTGATTCCCATAGGCAATGAATGTGAAGTTAATTATCTTGCCCACAAGGTTTTTGGGAAATTGCCTCAATGGAGTTATAAGGAGTGGTTGTGACATGGTTATGGTGAAGTCTGAGTAACCACTCATAGTCACACATTTTAAGCTCACCCTAATCCGTTTTTAACTATTTTGACATGTAATATGAGTTATTCACGTAAGAGATAGAACACCGGGTCATCTGCTAGTGGCCTATGAGGCTCCTCATGAGCTAGGAGCCAAACCAGTACACAAAGGTTTGATAGCACTTGGTTCGTCTCTAAAGCAGCAGAGACAAAGTACTATCAAAAACTTGCTAAGAAGTTACTCCATGAAGTCCATATAGATAGGAATGCATTGGTGTAGGAGTGCCCCAACATGTTTAATGAGCTAACGAAGTGTCAGCTAGACATTTTCTTTGAGACTCCTGAGGAGGCCAACATTCGGCTAGTGCGAGAGGTTTATGCAAACGTGCCGGAACATGAGGCCGGGGTTCTGACTGTGCGCAACACCCAAGTTAATGCATCCATGGAGGTCATCCGCAGCGCTTATAACCTCCCCATATTTACGGGTGACGATCACTACGTCATGGCTAGTCGTCCGCCAGTTGATTGGGATAGAATTCTGGTGGTCATCGCTATACCTGGTAGAATGCCTAAATGGGTAGCACAATCAACGACTCTATACTCCAAGTCCCTCACTTGGGGGGCCAAATGTTGGCTGACCATCATTACCACTCGATTGCTACCATCCAGTAATACCACTGATATAAATGGGCCACGGGCCGCTATGATCTACTGCTTCATGACTCACCAAGGGTTTGATCTCGCCCAAGTCCTCTATGAAGAAATGTTCATCCGATCGCCCGAACTAATCAAATGCCACTACTTCCCTTCACTTGTCACCCATCTATGCCGCCTGGCTAATGATCTTGAGAACTCTCGAGTTGATTGGAAATTACCTATAAAAACTCCTTTCTGGGCAGAAAAAATTAGACAAGAAGGACGAAGGCCGGTACAACTCAGTGATGACTCATCTAATGAGTCTGAGTCTGAATATAATGTTGATAATGCTACAGCTACTAAGATCACAACCCCTCCTAGAGGAGACGAGGCAGGCTCTTCACAGCCACGCTGGAGCACTCACATGGCTGATTGGGAATAGAAGACGACTGAACTGCGGACTTCCATCGCTGACTTGGGTACCCGCATTGATTATGTGGCTAACCGACAGGTGAAGTTGGAAAAGAAGTTCATGGGCTAGTTTAGAGCTGTGGGTCACGCCTGCCACGTGAACTCAGACACAGTTTCAGATCATGAGTGATCCTTCAGGGAAGTTCCTTTACCTAATTTTTTTTATTGTTAAGTCATGGGGACATGTCTTATTTTTAAGTGTGGGGTGGGGGAACTTCGTTGTATGTTGTACTTGTGAATATTATCTGTTAGTTGCTTTGTGTTTTGTGTTAGTTGCTTTAGGAATGGATTAGCAGCTGTTTTGTTTTAAGAAGTTACAACAGAAGCTACTCGTCCCGACGATGGATCTCTTTCGGAGGGGTTCTTGAGGGATTAAGTCAGGAGAAAAAATTGGAAATATAAAGACTCTTCCTAATGATGGATTGTTTAGACAATTTTCTTTAGGGAATCTAGTCTACGGAAAATACCAAAAAGATTTTTTTAGGTATAATAACTCCCGCTTGGTTTTTCTTTGGACCACGGTTCTTTTCCAAGGGTTTAACTTGAATCGAGTATAGGTAGATTTTTTTTATTTTTCTTGTTTTAGTATAGGATTAATGGGAAAGGAGCTAAATTGAAGAAGCAAACCCGTAGCATTCTTACACCTGAACACAATAGATGCTAGAGTGTAGCGCTTAGCTTCAAGGGCTGAATCTGATTAAGTGCCTTAAAAATTGGACGTTTGTACCTAACTTGAATACTCAAAGAAAATGACTTGATAAACTAATACATAGTGATTCATGTGCCATATGTGTGTGAGTGTTTCTGTATTCCATACTGTACATTTGATGCCTAGAACTTGCCCTATGTGTTTGCAAAGTGAAATAGTAGCTTCATTCAGTCTTAGAAGTGATATAGGCATTTGTTTGTTGAACCAGATATGTATATGTGACCCACCTAATTGTTATATACCATAGCTAACTCTTTTGAGCCTATAATCCTTTTTCTTTGGCAACCACATTACAAGCCTTACCCATTTATTTGAATTAACTATCTATTTGAACCTTTTCACCTCTCATGAGCATTTGAATTGTTATGAACTTGGTAAAGGTTAAAGTGTGGGGTGCTCGGTTTGGCTTTTGAGTGGAACTAATTGAATAAGGAGAAATGTGCACTATTTTGAAAAAGGAAGAGCCACTTGAATTGAAAAAAAAATCCTTGATAAGTGGTGGCTCTTGACGTAAGTGTGCTTAATGAAGAAAAGGGTAAATTATATTGATGTGAAGGTGGAATTTTGGTTTGACAGAAGTATATGGTTTGAATGTTTAAAAAATTTAAGTATTAACGTGTTTAGGGAGGTGTAGCCACTTTTACATCTAAATTCATCCTACCCGTCCCGTAGCCTACATTACAACCAAATAAAAGTCCTAATTGATCTAAGATTGAATGAGCTCGATTAGTCGAGTACTACACTAAGGGCAAGCTTATGGTGTATCTTTGTGGTATGTGAATGTTCTTTGGAGAGTGAGTGAATTCTATCTATTTGAGTTCCTAATTGTTATCACTATCATTATAAATATGGAACTACTCTCTTGTGTGATGTGAGGGCACGTGATTCACAAAGGAAAGGTGCATCTTGACTATTGTGTAGAGTTGTTTGAGTAAGTGCAAATATTGCAGGGTACAAAAAACTTAATTCTTGAGATAAAAGCTGCTCACTACTAGGTGTAACTCTTGTAAAATGTTCATGGTGTGAGTCGTTGAGGGAAAAGCATAGGGAATGAATTTTTTTTGGAGTGTGTTGAATTGATCGAGGACTAGCAATAATTTAAGTGTGGAGTGTTTGATAATAGGTTATATAGTTGTTATTTACACCATAATTGCCCATGCTTTGTTGTTTTGTAATGTAAGTTGCCAATAAATGCTTTAATTGATGCTATTTGGCTTCGCAGGGAATACAAGATGTGAGGAAGCAAAATGAAGTGATTAGAGGCAATAACGTGAAGAAAACACCCACTTGAGAAGTACCCGAACACAAAAGAGCAAAAAGAGAAGGAACCTGGAGACTGAAGGACAAACAGTGCTCGCCGCGGTTGCCATCGCGGTCCGCGCCACGGTTGGAGGCAGAGTGCGCCGCGGTCAGCACCGTGGCGCCCTGTTCCAAACCCAGAAATTTGAGGGGTCAAAGTGTAAATTTGGGTAAACTTTTTGCAAAACCCTTATTAGGTGTAGAAACTCTCCCAAGGTAGGTTAGGCTTGTTTTGAAGATTATTTTTGCAATATACACAAGTGTGAGAGATCACCCAAAAAACATCATAGTTCTTTATCTCTTGTTTTTCTTGCAATTTTCCATGATGAATATTTTCGTAGTTTATCTTTACGTTGTTATGAGTAGCTAAATACTTTAGTCTAAGGTTTTGGTGGAACCTATTGAAGGATGAACTTCTCGATTATGTTAACATAGTTTGTCAGTTAATCTCTATTTCTTCATCTATGTGTTTATCGTAGTTAATTGACAGGATCCTCAATTAGTTGTGCATATTTAGTGTGCATAACTCAGGAAAGAGTGAATATTTAGGTAATTGTTGAACAACACCACTCCCAAAGTATAAGAGGGATCTATAACTGCGGGTTTAAAGGAAGGATTAGGGATAATGAAGCCTTGGGTGTAATATAAGGTGAGCTATAACAAACAAAGTCAGCTAGCATAACTCGGGAGAGTGCGTCTAGTAAAATATCATGACTACTCGGGAGAGATTTATGGTAAAAAGAGTGCTCATGATTGATAGAGATATTTTGGTGAATCGATATGAAACATAACCGGGAGAGATTCCATCAATAGGGGAAATCACTACCTTAGAACCTTCTCATTATTGTTTACAACCCCAGCATATTTAGTTTACAGTTGTTTATTTACCTTCAATCTTAGTTATTAGAAATACCATCAACTATTGTTTACAACATTTGGGGAAGTTGATTCTAAAAAATTTAGTAATTTCAACAAAAGTAATTGATAGGTTAATTCTCTGTGGATTTGACTCTGGGCTTAAATACTCAGGTTATATTTGCAACATCTGTGTGTCTTGTTATAAGGCATAGTTGGGCGTGGTAAATTATGAATCCCCATACCCCATTCCCCTATGTATGCTGAGTTAAATTTTATGACCTGGCAGCATCTAATTGTTGTCCAGGAATGAACCTGACCTTAAATAGGTCCTTACTCTCCAATTTTAAAGCTAACATGCCGGTCAGGGGTGTGCCATCACCCTAATTGCTGGGCATGACCACCAGCCTGCCATGGCCTTCCCTAATCCCTCCTCTATTGCACGTACACTTATTCCTAGACTCTAAGTTATGCCCCCTCATATGAGCCTTGCCTTGGGACCTTGAGTTCCTTTTGAACTTGGACATTTTAGGACTGGCCCTTCCACGCTGCACTATAATTCTGTAAATGATATTTGGGGTGTAAGCATTGCCTGGAGTTCATGAAACTCCTTGGAACTTTGACACATTCCAAATAAGAAAAAGGCTTTAGAAATCTGATCTTTGGAAGTTGGTTTATTTCATGTATCAGACTAGAAGTCTGAATTAGGCTCTCCTTGATTGGAATTTAAATTTCTGTTGTAATTTACTTTTTCCGTATTCATTCAAATTGTAATAATTTGTAATAACTAGGGGTGTATAGTAAAAATGGGGAGGGTCTCTCATGTTATGCATGTGGGGTAGATATCATGCTTTAGGTTTTATTTTCTGCAATCAAATCATCTTCATTTATGTATCTGCATATAGATATCTTGCATATAGTTCATTTCATTATACATTTAGAAATCATGCTTATAAGGTCATTTACATCTGCATATAGAAATCATGTCTATAAGTTTATTCACATCTGCATATAGAAATCTTGATATAGGACTCCTACACTTTTTTTTATAAACATTTTAAAATCAATCACGCTTAGAAAGCATGCCTATAGGAATAACTAACTAAATCTGAATCCTCTATCTCGCTTGGAAGTCTAAAATCAGTGGTAAAGTTGTTTTAAAATCTACAGAACTTTTGTGTGTATTTCTAAAATCAGTGATCCCTCTTTAAAATCAGTATGCCTTCTGCACCGTTAGATATCATGACTTTAGGCCTCATCTAGGCAAACCTATATGCAATTAATCAATTATACCAGTCTTAATAATCACAATCAACAGGCAAGTCTAATTCGGACTTCTTATTTGAAAAATATGTGATATATCAGCCGCCCTTCCTACGTTAAGTTTAATTAAAGTCCTAATCAGTATTTGAAGTCATGCTATGTATTTTTTTTAAGTGAGAAGGCATGTTTGAGCCATAACTGATATTTGCTTCTCCCCTTATTCGATTATATGTTTTGTTTGTGGCCTACACTTTTATCCTTTCTTAAACTTCTGAAATGCCCCAACTCCCTTCCCTTTAAGACTAGTGGTCCCAAATGCCTTCGGGACTGATAGGATCGAGGCGGGTATTAGCATGCAATAAGTAATGAAACCATTTCGCGTTTAATACCTTAATGGGGTGGGAAATGGTAGATATGGATATGATGACCGGTGTGCTAATACCACGTGTAGCCCCTCTTTGAAGAGTGATTAACGGGTAGTGCATTGATATGATCCATATTTTAAATAAACCTAGGACCCCCTTCCCCTTTACTTGTTTATATTTGTTCAAATGATCTTCCTTAAATTTTTGCTTTCTTTATTCACTTGCAACATTATGTGAAAACCCCTTTCTATTTGAGACCTTTATTTTCTTACTAGTTGTTTAAAGTCACAATTATAACATGGCCGAGAACCACACTAGCGGATCTTGAGGTTGCCTAACACCTTCCCCTCGAGATGATTTCTAGCCCTCACCCAAACTCTGGTTCTTCAAACTCAAACCCTCCTTAGTGTCCTAATGCATTTAATCATTAGGTGGCGACTCTTTAAACTCCAAAAACCCAATTCCCAAAAGGGAAAAAAGTTGTCCTCCCAAATGTCGTAAACCCGATTTCGCCTTTAAAGAAAACAGGGGCATTCGACAATATGGCGACTCTGCTGGGGATATTCTTTAGGCTTTTACCATTTCATGTTACTTGTGACTTTACTATTTCTTTTTTGCCTTTATTTAATGTCTTTATCTCTTTTATACTACGAAAGTGACTTGGCTCTTCATTTCTTTTTTCTTTTAACGCTTTCCTCCAATATTGTTGTAATTATGAGCAATTATTGTAATCATTACTTTATGAACGTGCAAATACATGACAACTTGTTTCATTCTAGTAAATTGCATATTCAACATCATATTCCACTCATGCCAAACAAAATACCATAGCAATGCTTATAATGAGTGGTTGCACCCTTCCAATATTACATCCCCCTAAATTTGGCAAAGGCGTAGGTAAAACCAGTTGATGAGCAGTGCAGTCGACGGTTCCGTGCCTTTCCCTTTTGAGTTGTCCTCTCAAGGGTACCAGTCTAACACCTCATAGAAACCTTACTCTGTTCAATTGTGCATACATCACTGTCAAACCTAGTCGAGTCAGTTATGTTGTCCGCATAATGACTCTTTAAGATAGCCTTGTCCAAAGTCCATTGGGTATCCTTGGAACACAAACGGACATTACCACGTATGTGCATTTATTTGGAGAACTAAATGTTGCTTATGCCAACTATTGATATTTAATAGTCGAGTCTGGTGGGGATTAGGGTCTTAACTGTTTTATTTTGCATAAAATGGAGAACAATATCCCCGACTTCGGTATGGTTAATATACCCTCACTCTTGCTAACCTTGTGGAGGAATCTCCCATCAAGTGACCAAATCAATGAATGGAAAGAGAGGGTCACCAAGGCTAGCGAAATACTGGAGTATCTGGAATACAGTCTGCTGGAATTGGAAGGAAAAGTGAGAAAGAGAGTCACCGATTACCAGAAGGTCGAGGGAAACGAAAGAGAGAACCTGGCAAAAGAATTTCTACTGGAGAATCTACGCGAACTGGAGGATTTGATCAACGAGAACATTCAACCTGGGGAAGGTCCTTCTGGGACCAAATAGATAGGATTCTTTTCTTTTTGCTTTAAATGTAATAAGGCTAATGGCCATTAGTGACATTTTATGTTCCCTAATTTTAGTGTCAATTTGGGATTCATCTTATTTCTATCAATAAAATGAGGCATTTAGCATTATAAGTTCTCTAAATCAACTGGTCGCTAGGCCTACCTCGGGTGCAACGAGGATCCCAAATTAGGACATGATTTATATTCTTGCACTATGTGTTTAAATACTGCAATGTTTTTCTCTTCACAATCCACACTAACTTGTTACCTTTTTATTTTTACTTTTTGTTTTATTCCCGTTCCCAAAGGTTAGTTCGTGCACTCTGGCATCGTCATCTTACTCCACAAGATCCAAGGTCCCTCCACCTCCTTCTCCTCCGAGTCCTATTAGAAACAAGAACAAGGGAAATATGGAAGATTTGAGAAACATCAGGAAGGAGAACTCTGTTGAAAGGATAGAGGTTCCCCAGGGTATCCACAGAAAGTGACTCCCAGCTCGAACAGAAGTTACTTCAGGAAGAACTGGTCCATGTTCGGAATTTGGAAAGCTTGTCATTTTCCCTCACTACCACAGATGTCAACTTCCCAAACACTCAAAATCCCACAACTCCTCCAAATATCCCAAAACACAGAACCAATCCACTCCCCATCACCACTGCAACACATGCCACACTTCAAACAACACCTCACTGCTCATCCCCGAACAACTAAATTCCATAAACAATCATCACCACAACACCCTCACCTATGTGGAAACCATGCCACAACCCATTCAGCCTGCCTCGGGCACCTGAGTCTGATTACAAAGACCCTGTTATCAAGAATCTGGCCGCGGAACTCAAGAAGCTTACTAGCCGAGTTCAGGGTGTTGAAGAAAGCTAGGGGATCGAGGCACTGAATTATGAAGACCTTTGCATTCAACCATATGTTGAACTGCTCGAGGGGTACAAATCTCCCAAGTTCGAAATGTTCGATGGCATCGGGGATCCCAGAGTTCATCTAAGGACATACTGCGACAAATTGGTCAGAGTAGGAAAAGATTCGCATGAAGCTCTTTATGAGAAGTCTGAAAGGAGATGCTCTATTTTGGTACATTAGCCAAGACCCGAAGAAGTGGATGACTTGAGTAGGTATGGCGTCCAATTTCATGGATAGATTCAGATTCAACACGGAGAATGCACCAGATGTGTTATACATCCAGAACTTAAAGTAGAAACCCACAGAGACATTCTGCGAGTATGCTACTCGTTGGAGATCAGAAGACGCTAAGTTCAGGCCAGCTTTGGAAGAAGAACAAATGAACATGTTTTTTGTCTGGCTCAAGACGCATAGTATTATGAGAGGTTGATGTTGATCGAAGGCCAAAAATTCTCCGACATCATCAAACTAGGGGAGAGTATACATGAAGGTATCAATAGTGGTATGGTCACTAACTTTGAAGCATTACAGGCTACCAACAAGGCCCTACAGTCTGGTGGCACATCCAAGAAAAGGGATGTGGGTGTCATTATGGTTGCACAGAGAAAAAAGTCCCCAATAAAATACCTAACCTTCCTAATACCCGCACCTATATATCAACCTACCTCAAATTAACCAGCACCTTTGCCTTATTTCCAAGCTCCACCACCTACTTACCAAACATCTCCACCTCCCACATATTAGCCTACTTTGCCCAAATACTCCAAACCCGCACACGTCTACCAAGCCTACAATACCCAACAAGCTCACTATCAATCACCTCGCCAAAATTTCCCTAAACCCTGACTAAACTTCGACCGCAGACCTCCCAAACAATACACCGCCATTGCCGAACCAATCAACCAGCTGTATCAAAGGCTTAAAGTTGCTGGTTACCTCACTCATATCCCTGACATAACTCCAGAAAACCCTTCCCAATAGATCAACCCAAATAAAACCTGTGCATACCATTCCGGCATGAAGGGGCACACCATTGATGAGTGTCGCTCCCTAAATCACAAGATTCAGGCTTTGATTGATAACAAGATCATTGTGGCAAAGGAGCCTGCTCCAAATTTCCGCAACAACCCTCTGGCTAACCATAAAGACGGAGGCATTCACATGATCGAGATAGAGGATGATTGGGACCCCAAAGGTGGATCGGATTAATCGCTGAAGGTGACAAGCCAAAGAAATCAATGGTCACACTTAATCCGATTGTAGTGCAGATTCAGCCTTCTAAAGACACTGAAGTGAACATGTCCATACACCATTCTATACGAAGACGATCTCGTAGGATTACACAGCCGAGGCAATGTCAGCCATAGCACCATTCTATACGAAGACGATCTCGTAGGATTACACAGCCGAGGCAAGGAGAAAAGGAAAAGCAAACACCAGAAAAGAAGATGCGGCACAGGGTATGACAAGGACCGGCAGGGTTTATACTCCGGAACACTTAGCTGAATCAAGTAAGCATGACTCTGGACGGCCTATTGAAACTGGGCCCGATGATCTTTGGAGGAAGATACAAGCAAAAGAGTACTCAGTCGTTGATCAACTCAAATAAAACACCGGTACAGATCTCCATCCTGGCTCTTTTGAAAAACTCTGATGCACATAAGAACGTCTTGTTGAAGATACTGAGTGAGGCATATGTACCCAACAACATAACTGGAGGAGAAATGGCAAACATGGTAGGGCAAGTATTGGAGAGTCACAAAATCACTTTCCACGAAGATGAGCTTCCACTGGAAGGGCTGAGCCATAACAAAGCATTACACATCACCGTGCAGTACGAGGATCATTGAATCACTAGAATCCTGATTGGCGGAGGGTCCAGCCTCAATATTTGTCCCTTGATGACTCTCAGAACATTGGGAAAGAGCCTGCATGAGATCAAGTATGGAGTCAACAATGTCAAAGCTTTCAATGGGTCCCAAAGGTCCTTTATTGGGGAAATTAGTTTATGTCTACAAATGGGACCGACTTGGTTCGACGTTGACTTTCAAGTAATAGACATCCCAGTATCCTACAACTTGCTCCTAGGACGGCATTAGATTCATACCGCTAGAGCTATCACATCAACCCTACACCAGGCAGTGAAGTTTGAATGGAATCATCAAGAGGTGATTATTCACGGTGACGTTAGCAATCCCATATACAGTAGCCAGACAATCCCGGCAATCAGAGGAAGAATGAAGATAGGTGGAGAAAGTTACCATCACATTGAGAGATTCAACGCCGTGATGGTGGGATAACAAGATTGAAAGTATACTGAATTGGTGTGGAAATGAACTTGGCAAAGGGTTTGGTAAGAACCTCCAGGGAATTACAAAACCTATCAAGCTGAAGAAATATGGTACCACTTTTGGTTTGGGATATGAATACACTTGTAAGGAGTTCAACCACTGTTTGCCACCATGGCGCAGTCCCTACTATCCACTGGAGCATCCGCTACCTCGCATGGAGCAGACTTTCCATCCAACCAATGTCATATATGGGTCGGAAAAAGAAGAAGCACTGGAGGCAATGAGGAATTTGTTTTCGGAAGATGATAACATGGACTGTTGCGTCCTTTTTTAGGAGAAATGGGAGGAAGGCCCTTCCATACAAACCATGAACCAAAAAGCGCACCTCGACAATTGGTCCATCCAAACTACCAGAGCCCGGAAAGCTTCGGGGTAACAAGGCTGAACAAAGCATCATGTATCATTTTTATTTTTGCTAGTTGATTTTCTTTTCGCAGTTTAATTTCGAAAGAAGAGCTCCAATGTTCAAAACAATTATGAAATTTATCAAAGCATTTCAGTTTCTTATAAATCTCGCTCTTACAACTTTTCATTATTTACTTTATTTACACAGCATTACTGTTACTTATCGTGATGAACCAACGATTGTGACTTGCAACGAGACAATGCAACAAATGGATATAAACTCAGAAGAAGATGATATACCAGAAGAGGTCATTAAAGAGGTTGAGGATTTTGAGAATAGACCTAAGTCCAACTTGGACGAGACCGAGATTTTTAATTTGGGAGATACAAAAAATGTCAAAGAAATGCGCATCAGTGTTCATCTATCACTATCAGAAAAGGAAGAGTACACAGAATTCCTAAAAGAATATGAGGACATATTCGCCTAGTCGTATGATGATATGACCGGTCTCAGTACATCTATCGTGGCTCACAAACTGCCAACCAATCCTGCATGTTCGCCGATAAAGCAGAAACCCAGGAGGTTCAAGCCTGACATGAGTTTAAAAATCAAGGAAGAAGTCACCAAGCAAGTCAAATCCAAGGTTCTCAAGGTAGTAGAGTATCTAATATGGTTAGCCAACATCGTGCCAGTACCGAAGAAGAACGGGAAGGTTAGAGTCTGTGTCTACTACCGGGACCTTAACCGGGCCAGTCCTAAAGACGACTTCCCCTTGCCAAACATACACATTCTAATTGACAAATGCGCCAAGCATGAACTACAGTCATTCGTCGATTGTTTTACTGGGTACCATCAGATATGCATGGATGAGAAAGATGCAGAGAAAATAGCTTTCATTATGCCATGGGGAATGTACTGTTACAAGATGATACCGTTTGGGTTAAAGAATGCTGGGGCCACCTACATGAGAGCCATAACTACTATCTTCCATGATATGATACACAAATAGATTGAGGTATATGTAGATGATGTCATTATCAAATCCAAGAGAGCCACTGATCGCATGGAAGATCTGAAGAAATTCTTCAACAGACTGAGAAGGTACAATCTGAAGTTGAACCCCGCCAAGAGTGTATTTGGGGTTCCCGCCGAAAAATTACTTGTGTTCATTGTGAGTCTCCAAGGAATAGAACTGGATCCATCAAAGGTTAGCGCCATTTAAGAATTGCCACAGCTAAAGAATAAGAAGGACGTGATGAGTTTCCTGGGGAGACTCAATTATATCAGCCGGTTCATAGCTCAGTCCCTTGTCATTTGGGAGTCAATCTTTAAAATGTTGAAGAAAGACGCCGCTACCAAATGGACCAATGACTATCTGAAAGCCTTCAATAGAATCAAGGAATACATGTCAACACCGCCAGTTTTGGTCCCGCCCGAGCCGATAGACCTCTATTACTCTACTTTGCAGTGTTGAATGGAGCGTTCGGTTGTGTTCTTGGGAAAAATGACAAAACGGGAAGGAAAGAACATGCCTTCTACTATCTCAGCAAGAAGTTCACCCCGTACGAGGCCCGGTATTCTCTATTAGAGCACACCTGTTGTGCTCTAACTTGGGTAGCTCAGAAGTTGAGGCACTATTTATGTGCCTATACTACTTATCTCATATCAAGAACGGATCCGCTGAAGTACATCTTTCGGAAGCCCATGCCCACTACCAAGCTGGCAAGTGGAAAATCTTGCTGAGTGAATTCGATATCATCTACGTGACTCAGAAAGCAATTAAAGGACAGGCACTAGCAGATCACCTCGCTAAAAACCCTGTGGATGGAGAATATGAGCCTCTGAAGACGTATTTTCCTGATGAGGAGGTATCCTTCGTAGGAGAAGATATCGCAGAACCCTATGACAATTGGAGAATGTTTTTCGATGGAACAGCAAACTTCAAAGGAGTTGGCATAGGAGCAGCCCTAGTATTACAAACCGGTCAACATTATCCGGTGTCCGCAAAGCTCAAATTCCCATGCACCAACAACATGGCCAAATACGAAGCCTGCATCTTAGGGCTCATGTTGGCTATTGACATGAACGTTCATGAGTTGCTAGTGATTGGGGATTCAAACCTGCTTATACATCAGGTCCGAGAAGAATGGGAAACCAAGAATTCTAAGATACTCCCTTATCTGCATCATGTACGAGAGTTGAGGAAGAGATTCACAAAGATAGAGTTTCAGCACGTCCCTAGAGTCCATAATGAGTTCACTAATACATTGGCTACCCTATCATCCATGATACAACACCCGGACACAAACTTCATTGACCTTATTCCTGTGAAGATCCATAATCAACCGGCTTATTGTGCTCATGTCGAAGAAGAAGCAGACAGAAAACCTTGGTTTCATGATATCAAGGAATATTTAGAAATAGGGGAATATCCAGAACTTGCAAACGCCAGCCAAAAGCGCACACTTCGAAGGTTATCCAATAATTTCTTTCATAATGGAGGAATCCTGTACAGGAGGACTCCCGATTTGGGATTATTAAGGTGTGTCGACGCAAAGGAAGCATCCAGGCTATTGGAAGAAATTCATGCAGGGACCTGCGGCCCACACATGAACAATTTTGTCTTAGCCAAGAAAATACTCCGAGCTGTTATTTTTGGATGACCATGGAGACGGACTGTATCCGGTACGTCCGAAAGTGCCACCGCTATCAGAAGCATGCAGATATGATAAAGGTGCCTCCTAATAAGCTTAATGCAACAAGCTCACCATAGTCGTTCGTCGCTTGGGGAATGGATGTTATAGGACCTATCGAGCCTACCACATCAAACGGACACAGGTTCATTCTAGTGGCAATTGATTATTTCACCAAATGGGTTGAAGTAGCATCATACAAGGTAGTGACTAAGAAAGTCGTAGCAAACTTTGTCTGCGACCATATCGTTTGTCGGTTCGGCATCCCAGAGTCGAGCATTACTAATAATGGTTCCAATCTCAACAGTGACCTGATGAAAGCAATTTGTGAAACATTCAAAATCAAACACAAGAATTCTACAGCCTACAGGCCTCAGATGAATGGAGCTATAGAAGCTGCCAACAAGAATATTAAAGAGATACTAAGGAAAATGATAGAAAAACATAAGCAGTGGCACGAGAAGCTATTATTTGCTTTATTGGGCTACCGCACCACTGTTCGCACATCAACTGGGGCAACTCCCTATATGTTGGTTTATGGTACAGAGGAAGTCATTCCCGCTGAAGTAGAGATTTCTTCCTCGAGGATTATACAGGAAGCGAAACTTGAAGACGCAGAATGGGAAAAGAGTTGCTACGAGCAGTTAGCTCTCATAGATGGGAAGAGAATAAACGCAGTTTGTCATGGTCAACTTTATCATAATAGAATAGCCAGAGCCTTCAACAAAAGAGTCAAGCCAAGACAATTTACGCCAAGGCAGCTGGTATTAAAGAAGATTTTCCAGCATTAGGATGAGGCCAAAGGGAAGTTCTCTCCCAACTGGTAGGGTCCATATATGGTTCATCGGGTTCTAACAGAAGGGGCCCTCATACTTGTAGAAATGTACGGAGAAGTTTGGCCAAAGCCGATCAATTCAGATGCAGTGAAATGATACTATGTGTAACCATTTATGATTTTCTTTTTGATGTAATTTGAACTACGTCTAACCTGATTCTCGTTTAAGAGTCAATACGTAGGTAGCCTTATGGATTCGGTCACAATTCAATAAAATTTTCATTTCCCGAGCTATTGGAAACTGGGCAGAATTTTGAGGAGGACCCTCAAAATTCCGAAGTTGATCTTCAGCCATTCACTAACACGCAGCCGTCGGAAGCACCTGCACAGTCAACTGGGGTAGAATTTTGAGGAGGACCCTTAAAATTCTGGAGCGAGAGAGGTTACAATGTCTTGAACCGCATCGCAGTCATCGCTTCATCTAAAAGAAAACCATTTTTTATGTATTTACGTTATGCTTTTATTAAATCATGCATGACTACTATCAAAATTTCTTTGTTTAGTAATGTTACCCCAATAAAAACAAGAGCCAAGCAGGACAAGCGAGGTCCACGGCAAGACGCACTAACCTTCCCCCTTTTACAAAAGTCACGATTTTTTCTTTAGATGTAGGCACCCAAGACATGAATTCATCATATACGATTACATACTCACACTTTTCAGGAATAAAACTCTCAGAATCATCGCCTATTTACAATTGCTATCCGTACTAGACATCCCCAGCAACCACAATACAGCAATCAGCTCTCATCTATCATCCATCAGCTAAGAGATTTCATCATTATTCACCTTTATTTTTCTGCCTTTCGAGGTTAAGCTCTACCTCTATCCGCATTTCTCACATTGCATAATGCTACTATTCTGCCTTCCGAGACTAAGCCATATCTTCATAATTACATAAGGCTACTATTCTGCCTTCCAAGGTTAAGCTCTACCTCCATCCGCATTTCTCGCATTGCATAAGGCTAATATTGTGCCTTCCGAGACTAAGCTCTGTCTTCATAATTGCATAAGGCTACTCTTCTGCCTTCCGAGGTTAAGCTCTATCTCCATCTGCATTTTTTGCATTGCATAAGGCTACTATTCTGCCTTCCGAGACTAAGCTCTATCTCCATAATTGCATAAGGCTACTCTTCTGCCTTCCAAGGTTAAGCTCTACCTCCATAATTGCATAGGCTAAAATATCGCCACTTTATCTAAATCTTTACATCGGCTAAAATATTGCCACTTCATTTCAATCTCGCATAGCTGAAAGATCGCCCTTTATTTGTACACTTTACATAGGCTGAAATATCGCCATTTATATTTATACTTTGCATCGGCTGAAATATCTTCACTTCATTTCAATCTCGCATCGGCTGAAAGATCGTCATTTATGTGTTCACTTTACATCGGCTAAAATATCACCATTTATATTTACACTTTGCATTTTCTGAAATATTGCCATTTTATTTAAGCCTTGCATCGGCTGAGAGATCGCCAAATCCTACATTTCATGGGCTGAAAGACAGCCATATTATTCAAAGGCATCATGGTTCGGAGGCATCATTCTCATAGCCCGAGAACGTCATTTTATAGCCTGCGAATCCTTTATTATGCGCTTCATAACCTAGGATGTTATGGTCTGAGGACGTCATCCTAACCTTCCAAAGACAACATTCATGGTCCAATGGGAACTTGCATCACATTTAAATTTACAATATATGTACACCGGCTAGCAACGGCCGTCTCAACAGGAGCGATTCCACTCCAGTTTCTGCAGCCCTGTTAACTCATGACAACGCTACCACAATTTGAATATCTCGTCCGTTCTTGAAAACCTCCGTCGGCATGTTCCGCCGACGGACCCTGAACTACATACGGCCTGATTTTTGTAAGACTAAGGATATGTAGGCAGCTTAAAACCAACAACTCTTTGGCAATCGCTTCATTCAGTCAAAATTGGCAATCATGTCTTTACCCGACAACTCTTTCATCCTTCCCGGGTAAAGAGGGCCAGTTGTTAATACCCAATTTTTCCCTATATAATTTTTATATACAAAATGCTTTCCAAGTAATATGTACATGCTATATAAGCATGTCCAAATGTTTTGGTAATTTTTTCCTAATATTTAAAAGATTTCAAAATCAATTTATTGTCCATTCTAGCAGTACAAAATCAATAATTATTTTCAAAATTATCAATTTTGGTGAATAATTTATTTTATTCCCATATTTATACCAAAATATAGTTAAGGTAATTTTTAGATATTTTTACAAATTCATTTGGTATTTTTAAAGCTAAATTGCATATAATTGTAATTCTAGCCTATTTTAAGATTTAATAGTATTTTATAATTATAAAATTGGTTCCAAAATTTTTAAATTTATATTTATATATTATTAATTGACTCAGTAACTTTAATTTATTTTCAGAAATACTGTACCATTTTTATAAAATAAAAAGGGAAAAACTGGCTATTTAAAAACTGGCCTCATTTCATTTCAATTACAGCTCATTTGATATTACAATTTATAGCGTAAATTAACCACCTAATTGACCCAATTTCAAATCCAGTTCCAGACCAGCCAATCCAAAATTACCCAACCCAATTTCGATTTAACCCGACCTCTGACCCACTTATCTAACCCGCACGGTCCCCCAATCAATCTAGGCTATTGATCTAAATGATCAACGGCCACATTTCATTCTTACCTTTTTTAATTCCCCAACCCTAATCTAATCCTCTCATTTTGACCAGGCAGCCGCCTTTGAATACTCTCCCTCTCTCAAACTCTCTCGAAGGTTCCTGGAACCCTAGCCTCTCTCATCCTCTCCGACCACAACCTCACCGGAATCCATGGCTTCTCAGGCCATGTATGACATATACTCACCTCCTGTTACCCCTATGTGCCTGATACTTGAAGATTTCAGGCCATACCTCGAAGGTCTTCACTCAGACCTTCGCCAACCCGAGGTTTCCGGCCATCTCCGGCCTTGTTTTGGCATATGCTAGCCTCCTAAGTCTGATTCCGACATTCTCCGACTCCGATTGGTGACTTTTACAAGCCTTTCTCATCCTAGGGTTCCTCTAAAACCCTAACCTTTCGAGGTTTTCTCAAATTCTTTTTAGATCCGTTGTGTATATATGCTATACTTGAGTTTTTAAATGATTTCCCTAATTTTTCTTTAGAAATTTACTTTCAAAACCCTTCTTTTCCGATTTAGGGTTTTCTAGAAAGTGTTTAAGAGTTTTATGATTTTTCTTCTTTGTTATTCGTGTGTTTGCCTCTGATGTGTTCTCATATCATCTTTTGTATGCTTCTCTTACTGTGTTTTTTATATTATTGTCTTGTACATTTTTCTACTGTATTTTTTACCATGTTCTTATATGTTTATCATACTGTGTTTTCCTATATGCTTTTCTGCTATAATTTTCCGACGATTCTTGTGTTCTTCTACTATATTTTCCTTGCTAAGTTCTTATGTTTCTTTGTTTGCCTTCTATTGAGCCTTGTTTAAGGTTCTTATAAGAATGCTTCTCCTATTGTTCTTATCAGTATTTGTCATTGTGTGCTTTGATTCCTTCTATTGTGATTGCATGTTGCTTTGCTATCATGTCTCATAAGTTTTGTTGCTGAAGAAAGCATGGTAGAAGTTTCAATTCTTTCTTTGAAACCTCTATACATGTTTTGATCGAATTGCTTGCTCTCTCTTTGTGATTTGCCTGAACTAGGGATCTTATTACAAAAACCCCAACCCTTTTAGGATAATTTCGGAGTTTCATATGATTCTGACTTTTGATAAACTCTTCCAAACTCTGTTAGTGGATCTTTATGTTGATTTACACGACAGTCTTCTCACATGCTCCTTATATATAATGAATTTTCCTCTAATTGGTTTTCAAATTTGCAATTACCATAAACCTCCTTCTGAATATAGCTTGATTGATTTTCCTTCCATCTTTTACTGATTCCCTAGGTGATTTGGCTTAGGTAAAACCCTTCTTTATTTTTTGTGACTTGGTTCATTCATACCGAATTTCAGACCTTTGTGAATTACTGGCTATCAAGTGATTCTCTTTCCTTATTTGCATAAATCGTGTACTGCCAAGACCCTGTCCTTAAATAACCTCCATGTACTTGCCTCTAATTTGCTACTTTGCACAAAAGGTTTGTTTAATTTCTTTCCTTAATTGGTTTATACTGTTTGGATCTAAATCCCTTAATTAAAGGGAGTTTTATGTAATTGATTGACAATTAGGCTTCTATTATTTTCTTACCTTATTTTCTCATGGATTTTACACTATAAATACGTGACACTTTGACACAAATCACACGATTGAACACACTTAAAAACTACACAATTCCACAATTCTCTTCTGAACTCTCACTTAAAAGTATTCTTGCTTCTTGCTGCACTTTGGCTTTTTACAAGACTACTGCTTCTCTTTATTTATCTCTTTAAAACTGGTATGTCCTAACTTAATTTTCATCATCACCCCAATGTGTTTATTTACAGTCCTTGTATCCATGTCCATTTTGTTTTCTCTGTAAAGTTTAGCATCTAACTTAATATGCCTACATGTTACTGCTTGTTTCTCTTTCTTATGAACACTTGCTCCATATCCCATTACCCCCTATGTGTTTGTGAGTGGGGACTTAGGGCATGGCAACAAGAATTGTTGTCCATGAACTAAGTTTTGCCCCCCCCCCCAACCTCTAAGTGAGCTGAAGGGTGTGCCAGTATATCGCATTGATGGGTATGCCTTTTGACTTCTCTTTCCTTGTATCCTGCTTCTATTATGAATCCCCATACCCAATTCCCCTATGTATGTTGAGTTAAAGTTTATGACATGGCAGCATCTAATTGTTGTCCAGAGCTGAACCTGACCTTCAATAGGTCCTAACTCCCCAATTTTAAAGTTGACAGGTCGGTCAGGGGTGTGCTAGCACCCCAATTACTAGGCATGACCACCAGCCTGCCATGGCCTTCCCTAATCCCTCCTTTATTGCATTTACACTTATTTCTAGACTCTAAGTTCTGCCCCCTCCTATGAGCCTTACCTTGGGACCTTCAGTTCCTTCTGAACTTGGACATTTGAGGACTGGCCCTTCCACACTGCACTATAATTCTGTAAATGATATTTGGGGTGTAAGCATTGCCTAGAGTTCGTGAAACTCCTTGTAACTTTGATACATCCTAAATAAGAGAAAGGCTTTTGAAATCTGATCTTTGGAAGTTGGTCTATTTCATGTATCAGACTAAGAGGCTGAATTAGGCTCTCCTTGGTTGGAATTTAAATTTTTGTTGTAATTTACTTTTTTCGAATTCATTCAAGTTGTAATAATTCGTAATAACTATGGGGTGTGTAGTAAAAATGGGGAGGGTCTCTCATGTTATGCATGTGGGGTAGATATCATGCTTTAGGTTTTATTTTCTGCAATCAAAGCATCTTCGTTTATGTATCTGCATATAGATATCCTTCCTATAGGTCATTTCATTATACATTTAGAAATCATGCTTACAAGGTCATTTACATCTACATCTAGAAATCATGTCTATAAGTTTATTCACATCTTCATATAGAAATAATATCTATAGGTCTCATGCACTTTTTTTTACAAACGTTTTAAATTCAATCACGCTTAGAAAGCATGCCTATAGGAATAACTAATTGAATCTGAATCGTCTATCTCGCTTACAAGTCTAAAATCAGTAGTAAAGTTGTTTTAAAATCTGCAGAACTTTTGTGTGTATTTCTAAAATTAGTGATCCCTCTTTAAAATCAGTATGCCTTCTGCACCGTTAGATATTATGACCGCAGGCCTCATCAAGGTAAACCTATAGGCAATTAATCAACTATACCAGTCTTAATAATTACAATCAGCAGGCAAGTCTAATTCGGACTTTTTATCTTAAAAATATGTGATATATCAGCCGCCCTTCCTACGTTAAGTTTAATTAAAGACCTAAATAGTATTTGAAGTCATCCTATGCATTTGCCTTTAAGTGAGGAGGCCTATTTGAGCCATAACTGCTATTTGCTTCTCCCCTTATTTGATCATATATTTTGTTTGTCGACTAGACTTTTATCCTTGCTTAAACTTCTGAAAAAGCCCTAACTCCCTTCCCTTTAGGACTAGTAGTCCCAAATTCCTCTGGGACTGAGAGTATCGGGGCAAGTATTAGCATGAAATAAGTAACGAAACCATTCCGTATTTAATACCTTAACGGGATGAGAAAGAGTAGATATGGATATGATGATCGGTGCGCTAATACCACGTGTAGCCCCTCTTTGAGGAGTGATTATCGGGTATTGCATTGATGTGATCCATATTTTAAATAAACCTTGGACCCCCTTCCCCTTTACTTGTTTATATTTGTTCAAATTATCTTCCTTAAATTTCTATTTTCTTTATTCACTTGCAACATTATGTGAAAACGACCTTCTATTTGAGACCTTTATTTGCTTATTTGTTGTTTAAAGTCACAATTATAACATGGTCGGGAACCACACTAGTGGATCTTGAGGTGTGCCTAACACCTTCCCCTCGAGATAATTTCTAGCCCTCACCCAAACTCTGGTTCTTCAAACTCAAACCCTCCTTAGTGTCCTAATGCACTTAATCATTAGGTGGCGACTCTTCAAACTCCAAAAACCCAATTCCCAAAAGGGAAAATAGTTGTCCTCCCAAATGTCATAAACCTGATTTTTCCTTTAAATAAAAAGGGGGCATTCGACATACACTCATGGTATATATCGAAGAATATAAGCTGCAACACATGTAGGAAGTTGTTACTGTAAGTATTTAAAGCATTACTTTATTGATTTTCCTTCTCCATATCATCTTTCACAAAATAAAAAGTAAATACTTGTGAGTTTACATCATTAAGCTTTCAGTTTTGAAGTGTGGTAGCTCCTCCTTCTCGATTTCTAACAACTTGTGTTTTTTCTTTATTTGTGCAAATGGTATGTGAACTTATGATTTTATTTACCTAATTATCTACTAAGAGGAGCTTATGATGGATTACTTAATACTATTCTGATGTTATTAAATGGAATACAACATGAAAATCGAAGCTAACAATCAGTATACAAGTTTATTTTGAACCACATTATGGAGTCTTGTTGTAACGACTCGGACGGTCGTTTTGAGAGTTGTAGTCTCATTCCCCCATTTACAGCTCCTTTTGTGCTCTACATATATTTATGTCTTATCGGGTTGGTTGGCTCGGGTCCGGAGAGATTTCGGAGTGAATTGAGACACCTAGTCTTTTAACTGAAAGCTTAAGTTGGAAAAGTTGACCGGATGTTGACTTATATGTAAATATTCTCGGATTTGAATTTTGATGGTTCTATTAGCTTCGTTAGGTAATTCTAAACTTAGGATCGTGTTAGGCTTGTGATTTTGGCCATACTAGAATTAGGATTGAAACAGGGAGAGCTGGAATTTTGGAAAGTTTGACCGGGAGTAGACTTTTTGATATCGGAGTTGGATTGGATTTTAGGAAATTGGAATAGGCTTGTGGGGTCAATTGTGAATTGTGTGCAAAATTTGAGTCCAATCATACGTGATTTGGTAGGTTTTGACGTTGTTTATAGAATTTGGAGATTTCAAAGTTTATTAGGCTTAAATCCATGTGCAATTCTAGTTTTTGATGTTGTTTGAGGTTATATGAGTGTTATACTAAATTCGTATGATGTTTTATAACTTGATGCTATGTTCGTTTGAGGTCCCGGGGGCCTCGGGTGAGTTTCGAATGGTTAACGAATCATTTTAGACTTAGCATATTAGTTGATGACTACTAGTGCAACTTTTTGGTTATCTCTTACGCGTTCGCGAGTGGGGTCTCACGTTCGCGAAGGGTGTCTCTGTGCTGAGGATGTTTTGTTCTTTGAGAAGAGGACGCGAAAGTGAAGGTTTGGATGGCGAGTGCATCGTGAACGCGGGAGTGGTGACGCGTTTGCAAAGAGGTGTTGATGCAGTTGGGGATCCCAAGCTTTTGGTCTATGCATTAGCGGGGTAGTGGTCGCGTTCGCGAAGAGTGGGGTTGGAAAAGCTTCACATTCGCGAAGGGTTATTTTTAGGGAAAGTCAGAATGGTATACGCAACGCATTCACGATGAAGGTATATCTGGGAAGCTTCAAAAATGAGGGTTTTGAGTTCATAACATAAAATTAATTTAGGAGCTCGGTAGAAGTCGGTAATTGGAGATATTCTTGCATGGGTGTTTGGGGTGAATGATTCCTATCTAATTTTTGCCAAGTTCCATGATTAAGCCTTTAATTCCATCATCAAATTTGTGATTTGGGGTGGAAAATTGGGGGGAAAGAGAAAGAGTTCTTGGGCTAGATTTTTGAGGTTTTGAATGGAATTTTATTATCGGATTTGAGTAAATTTTGTATGGTTCGAGTCGTGAGTTAATGAGGTTTTAGGTTTTGTGACTTTCTTTGTATTTCAAGACGTGCGCCTGGGGGCCGGTTCTTGGCTAATTTCGGATTTTGGCTTATAAATTCGTATTTTTCTTGTGGAATTAATTCCTTTAGCCTATATTAATTGTATGGTACTGCTTGTGGCTAGATTCGGGACATTTGGAGAATGATTTGAGATATAAAGGTATGTTGCTGTAGAGTTTTTCCTAGATTGAGGTAAGTAACACATTCAAACTTGATTTTGAGGGTTCGGAACCAGGAATTATGTGATATGTGATTTGTATTGAGGTGACAGACATGCCGAGTGACGGGCGTGTGTGTGTGTACCATGTGAATTGGGACGTGGTCGATTCCATGGCACTGTGATGTAGTCCTATCTTGTTGATATCCGTATTTTTCACCATATGATAAAATAACTTAGTTATCAATCATGCTAGAGATCTTGTTTAGGATATATGCTGGTACTGTTGGGACCCATAGTGGTCGTTTCTTGCTGTTGACCTACTGATCTCATTAATATTTCGTACTCAGTCATGTTCATTCATTTCATAGCATATCTTAATCTCTATTCTTATTTGTTGATACATCATATGATCATGTTCGGGCTAGTTTCATGATATTTGTGAGCCTCTGAGTGAGACTATAGAGAATGATGACTAAGTGAGGCTGAGAGTCTAATTATGAGTGATATTTAAGGGATCGGACTGCACGCCACTTCAGTTATACTGGTTTATGATAGCGCTTGGGTTGTAGAAGCCCATCCGGAATCTGCTTTCACACTCCTAGTGAGCGCGGTTTATTTTATTGAGGGATGGAACTTCCCTAGACATGGATCTTGTCCGAAGCATTATATACTTAGGGATGAATCTTCTCCACTGGCTGGATTGGACCAACTCGGTATTGGGTGACTGATGGCCAGTGATGCATATATTCCGAGATGGATCTTCCCTTAGTCGTACGGGCCATATACAATACCGAGTGATTGAGCATTTGAGTGTTGTAGCATATGGGCTGTTAGCATGGTGCATTACACACAGCATGTATATTGGCATGTAGAAGTAGAATAGTTATAGCTTAATATCATTCAGATTTGATCTATTTTACTGCTTTGAGTTATCTATTGAACTTGAAAGCCTGACTACGTTTATGCACTATTTTTTATATATGCCGGTTGAGTTCGACGCTACCATTTAGTCCAAAATTTAGATTTGTTACTTATTGAGTTGGTTGTATCACGCTACACCCTGCACCTCGTGTGCACATCCAGGTGCCTCCGGTCACAACGGTTGCTGATTGAGGAGACACAATCTCGGAGGCTATCGAGGTAGCTGCATAGCGTTCACATGCCTTGACTCTCCTTTATTATATTTATCTATATTTCAGTTCTTACTCCTTATACATTGTAGTAGACTGTATTCCAGCATAGATGCTCATGTACTCGGTGACATTCTGGTTTTGGGATAGATTGTATTGTGTTGCGGATTTCATTTTATTTCAAAAAGGTTTTTCTTAAATATTAATTGTTTGCGTCTATATTTTCAAAGCTTTTACTATGTTAAGATAGTTGAGTAATGGATTGCTTATTTCCACGATAGGAGCCATCACGACTGTAGGTTTTGGGCCGTGACACTTATCTAGCAGTGGCAGGAAACTAAAACTTTAATATTGACAATATCGTTTGGCAGCTACAGCTTTCATAGTTTCTTCTGTATTGTGTTGTACCATCTCATAGGTGCTTATTCTGATTGCATGGTCTTTTTCTTTAGAAGTGTTACATTTTTCACTTTTCCTTATGTAAGGGTAATTGGTTTATGTTGTAATGTTGTTACTGGTTCCAATGAAGCCACAAACCATAATTTCCTTCTTTTTTAACCGGCGTGACAGCGCCACTCTTTTCCATGTCCACGTGCAGTTTTCAGCTGACTAACTCCTATTTTATTGGAGTTATGCATTATCGTTGTTAATGAATTTCGTCCAAGTTCAATTCTGCCCTATGTTAGAGCATTTATGTGAATACTATTCTTATCTAAGCTTCTTATTCTTTTTCCAGTACCAGAAAGCATCACATCCTCATTTTAATCAAAATTCAAGAATATGACCGATACGTTAAATTAGTCAGTGTGCCTCCCTTGTTACTTATTGTATAGAGCTGTTAAGAATAAAATTGGGAAATTTTTGCTTGTAATGCTTGAGTGTCTTATTGTCTAAGTGGATGAATATAGATAAAAAAATTTGGTATGGCCAGGCCTGTAAAAAGCATTGTCACAGAGGCTTTCTCCTGGTTTTCACCATTGAAAGTTTGAAACCTAGTTGTTTGTGATAGACATCCCAGTCCACATGGTGTAGTTCTGAAAATGACCTCATCTTTTCAGTTCTCTTTTTGTTGACACCCTTCGGCCTTCATTGCTGCTACAGAGAATACCCAACAGCTCCCTTCTATTGTAACATGTGTAAGTAAGTAATTTTGGCTTTCCTTTTCTTGCAATCTAAATTAGATGAAAGACAGAAAGAAGATAGAAAAAGATTTCTTCTGTGACCATAATTTTTTTCTTTCTGGACATGACAATGGCTCTCTTTATCTTGTGCACTCTCAGTCTTCAACTTATTAGACCCTTATTCATTTATTTATTTATTTATTTATTTATTTATTTATTTATTTATTTATTTATTTATTATTAATGAATCTCTTGGATGTTTGATTTTACTCTATGTTAGAGCATTTCTATGAATACTATACTGATCTAAGTGGTCTTATACTATACTTTAGCATAGCTGTTGTAAAGCTAACTATAATGAATTTGCTATGAACGCTACTAAAAAAATTGCTTTTTCTTTATAAGCTAAACAAGGTGCTGGAGCATTTTGGGACTATCCAGGAGAGTTCTAACTACAAACCTTGAATAGAAAATATTGATTGCAAAATGGTTCTACTAAGCTTAGAGCATGAGATGTCTTAAGACTGTTATTTTACCTATTCTATAACACATGAAATTCCGACAGACTTTTATATGAATTCAACGAAAGGTAAAACAATTCTACATATGAGAGAATTGTACCACAGTTAGAGTATGATTCGGCAATAGAAGAATGTGTTGCTTACATGTTCATACTAGGGTGATCCATCACCCATAGTATGACTGGAAACTTTTCCAGCAATAATATTACCATCAGTCTCAAGAACCATCCTGCAACATACATTCGGAATACCAAAACGTTTTAGTAAACCTTTCGCTTATTAAAAGTTGGAAATTAAGGCAACAGTGCAAATTGGTTAATAGGATGAATATGGTCTTGAAACTTGACAGTAATAGTTTGCTGCTCCAAATTCATCTAGCCTCTCATTTTGACTATTGCAAGTATATTTATACATAAGTTTCCTTGTTCTGCATGTTAAATAGACAATCTCTTCACTATTTTCTTTAAAGAATCTGCCCTCTCTATCAATTAGAACTCGTGTAATAACCTTTATAAGCTATTTATCATCTCTTCTAATACACAGAGATGGTTAGATTTTTATTTTCTAATTTTCAATATAAGTTCCATATTTATTGATACTTGTGAATATTATAGGAAAATTTTAATAGTGATGACATGAATGATCAAGAGATCATGTCTTGAAATATATATGAGAAAGTTATGGAACAATTGGAGAGGCTCGCTGTACAAGAATATTAAGTATAAGCCATTTCGTGATACTCTAAAAGATGTGCCAATGGGGTAGACAAGAGTGATTGAGAATATCTTGTCTGGTTATGGATAGTAAGTTGTTAGATCATGAAAACATAAAGTAAAGTACTTATAACCAAAGTACTTGTAACCTATAAATTTCCCCCTTTTTGATGATGACAAACTTATAATTGAATATCCTAGATGGAGCCATGAAGGATCAGAGTGTGAACTAGAAACACCTTAAGTTCCCACTGAGGCTCTGCATTCCCCCTTAGTCCGTACCTGAACTTTTGTGATTTCCCCGTGAATGAGTTCCCCCTGAATTTGTATTTTGTTTTCATATTATTATTCATTCATGCTCTCACTCATTCATGCACTCATACTCTGTATTATTCAATAAATAAATCTTTCCCCTTTTGGCATCATAAAAAGCACAAAATAGGTTAGCAGCATAAAGATAAACAAAATTAACCAGGTATGGACTTTATAGGCGGGAGCAGAATTATTTTTTTCATCCACAGTCTAGAACAAACAAAACAAATTGCCAAAAATAACAAAACATCACCAAAAACAACCTAAGAAGATAGACACTGGAAATTGGACACTAAGGGTACATTCTTTAAGGGAAACTAGAGGAAGGGGGCTTGGAAGAGGAAGCAAGAGTTTTGAGGACAAGATCCATGTGAGAATTCACGGACATTTGCTCATTGAGTAGTCTTTCTTTTAGGCCCTCCACCTGTTTCAATTGTTCACCATTATCCTTTGTTAGGCGCGCAACCTCCGCGCTGCGAGAACCACTAGAACCAGGTATCTCTTGCAACTGACTGGGCTGACTCTAGAGAATCGTGTTCCTAGCCTTCAACTTCCAGATCTCCTCTGACTTTGCCAATACACTCACACTCTTCTAGAGTAGTTTTTGAAAATGAATGTTTTTTGGTGAACATTTTGGCTTGTCCCAGAGGTACTTTGAAAAATTCAAAGACCTTTGTTAGAAGAAACCCATATGGAAGTCTAGGATTCCCATATTTAAGGTTCTCTACCTTCTGTATATGCTCAATAATTACGGTAGGCAAATTGATAGAGGAGAAATTATCCAAGGTTTCCACAAGGAATAGGTCAGCTTTGGATGCAGCAGATCTTCTTTCACCACGGGGGAGCAATACTTTGTTAACCATCTCAAAGAGCAGCTAATAAACTGGAAGGAGTGCCTTCTTATGTACATGTTCCCTATGTTGTACTGCCTTGTCCTTGGAAATGGAATTTTTGAAGTTTGGCGTGCTGGCATCCTAAACCACTCCTTAGGTAGGAACACCCAGAATTGACCCTCAATAAGGCAGAGTCCATCACATGTCCACCCCATTTACCAACACACATATTTGATCCCCATCTACTGTGAAGAGGCTAAATTATAAACTCCGCACCTCGTCCTTATACACTATAGGAGCCTCACTTGTAAACATATTGGTCGACTATTGAGAATCACAAATATCCACTATTAGTCTAATCCCAGTACTCTCTAGAATGTTAGAGGCAAATGTGCGGCCCCATAGCACTTTCTGGTTCCCCAACTTTCTTTTGTCAGACCTCAGAGTTCCACTCACTTTTACTTTCTTGATGGAACTAGGTTCCTCATGATCATCAACTCTCTTTATTTTCACTGACTTAGCAACAGACTTTTCCTATTCCACTGACTTGTTCTATCTATGTTCACTAGATTTTTCCACTTCTTCCTTATCAGACTTGTCAGCATGCTCCTTCATTGTCTTATCACCAGAATTTTTTCCTAACTTTTCACTAGAACTAGCAATTGCACTCTTGTATGAACTCTCAGCACCCTTAGAGGTGTGCCTTTCAATTTGAGAGAGAAAGACTTCTTTTTCCTTGAAGACTTACGGGTCAGGAACTAGGTTCCTCTTTGCTTTCCTCATCCACATCCACTATAAGAACATCCTTTGCTTGTACAACTTTTCCATCTTTGACCAACCTTCTCCTTCTCCTTCTCCTCACTCATTTTACTCATCTTGAGGGAAAACTCTGGAGCCTCATTTTGCTTTAGTCGTGCAGTCGGTCGCTTAGGAGGTGGCTTTGAAGTTTCCACCGACTTAGTCCTAACCCTGATAAAACTAGCATAAACCAAATCATCTGTGTCTTTTTCATTGTACAGATTCATCTCAGGCAACACCATATTCAAAAGCTCAACATCAAAGTTAGAAGAGGGAGCATGATTAATACTAACCTGGGGAGATGAATCCTGACCTAGATCCTCCATGGAGGAATGGTGTTCATAATTTGGGACCCCAGTAGCATCATCTTGTGTCGGTTGTTCGAATGGCATAATTTGTCTCTCTTTTTCTGCCTCTTCCCTATGAGGCTCAGACCCTCCTGCACATTTCTCGATAATTACCGCTTCTAACGCAATGGAAAATGTATTCTATATTCCCTCATTTTCTTGTGGTTCCATGGCTATTTCAATAGACAAAGATTGATACCTAAAGAGTCACAACTTGCCATGGTTGTCTCTGTTTCTTGGTGACTAATCACCAAATCTTCACTCAAGTGCTCAGCTATGGATAGAGTTGAAGGTTCCTAAACAAGGTTCCCTTTTTTACCCTGTTAAATTTGTTTTACTGGTGAGACTAAAGGAGGACAGACATTCTCAGACTTGGTCACATGGAGATTGGACTCGGAGTGGATAGGAGGGGGAGTGGAGTGTGGAGGAGACTCTTCTTTAGGGTTTGGACTAGTGATTGTGTTGGGAGAGAGGTTCATCGTTGGACTACTGACTAGTGAGGACTCAATCATAGTTTTTTCAGGGACATTGAAGGTTGCTTGATTTTCAGATATACTAAGATTATTCTCGAAGGATTGTGGATTTGAGAAGAGGGAAGATGAATAAGGAATTTTGAGTTTGGAAGAGAAAGGGTTCTGATGTTGATTTAATTATGATGAGGGACCCGTTCTGAAATGGTGACACCCTGTTGCTTGGGAGATGTATCATTTAGAAAGGGAGTGACATTTAGGATGTGACAGCTTGGCTGAAATGACACAACTTTAAAGAGACTGTCATGTTGATGATGACTTGACATTGCTTTTGTCCATTTCAAATTGTGTATGAAAGAACAAAGATGCTACTAACCTGGGTTAGAGAACTAGGCTCCCTGATAGGTCTGGAAAGTGAGTTTTTGCCAAACCCTCCTTCATTAATACAAGATGCAATCTCAGACATCTTGAATAAGCATATCTCCTTCAATGTTGAAAGTTATTTAGGCTTTCCCATCACTAACTTACAGCCTACTAGTAGAGACTATCATTACATCTTTGATTGTATGATGCATATGTTTATGGTTGGAAAATCAAATATCTTAATCTAGTAGGACCCACCTTCTTACTAAAATTCTTCCTTGCAATTTCTTTCATGTGCAATAAAAAACAATATCTTGCCACAAAAAGTTACAAATTACATTGATAAAGTCCATTGTAACTTCGTGTGGGAAAGTTCTTCTCACAAGAAAAAGATTCACTTAGCCAGTTAGGATGAGGCTCCATTACCCTACACCAAAGGTAGACTAGTAACTCAAAAAAGAAAAAGAAAAAAATTAGCCTTTATTATTGTACTTGCTTGGTGATTTTGCCGCATCCCTCAAACACTTTAGGCTCGAGTCCTTTTCTTCGAATACCGTCTATCCCTCACCAATGGCATACCTATACAGACTTAATATCCCAAAACTTAATGCCTAATTCATATGGAAAAACCTTATTAGGATATAATTTCTCCATCTGGGTATCAAATAGACAGTTGGCACTAGTACCCACATTAACCTTTGCGATGGCACTTATTTAACAAGTAACACCACTCTACGAAGCCTCACACAAGGTCCTTTTTGAAAGCTTGAATTCTCCCTCGTGGCCCATCAGCATCTCACTAATAACAAATGGCTTATTAGTAATCTCTCCTCTGATCTGCCACCTTTAATCTTAAACCTCATTCAGATCACTTATTTAAGATCTTCCTCTCCTCTCCCTAATATTTATAGCTATTTGCTTAACGAAACTTGCATATTCTCTACCAAGTCAGACTATCAACTCTATCTTAAAATATTTTACCAGGCCTTCTAAAATACATAATATTTCATGGATATAGAAGCTATGTGTTAGCCCCTAACAATGAGACTTGATGAAGGTTGGGCAGAATCCGTGTCAAGGGCTTGTACATTGCCCCTTGACATAGGTTTGTGGAAGTGTTGACAACCAATATGCAAAGCTGGGTGTGTATCTAAGTTGGTGATGGATTTAGACAAGTTAGCTAGGCAAGCTGCCTTGAGTGTTGGCAAGGTAGTCTTGGTTCGTAGGCATCGGCAATGGCAACGAAGGCATGGCACTTGACAAATGCATGCATGGATCAGTGGGACGACTAAGTTTGTGGAAATACATGTCTATGTACTATGGGTGAGGCATGGTCCAAAACAAGGCAAGGCAAAAGACTAAGTGTGGTCAAAACATTGGAAGGCAAGTGTGCAAGGCATGTGCTTTGGAAGTTAAAGACATGTGCAAAGCACATGTGCAGTTGACTCTATTGCTTAGGACAAGGCCAATTTCGTGGGAAGAGTTTGAATTTGAATTCAAACAGATTGGTTAGCTTGTTTTAAGGAATTTCATGTGCATGGCACATTGTCTTAACTACCCCAACTGGCCATTTGTAAAACTGCCATAGGCAAGCCCCTTTTTATATGTGTGTTTCTTTTGGCACTGGCAAGTAGCATATTGTGAGCCATTTCAAATGTGAGTCCTTTTGTATTCTACGAGAATAATAAAGGTTGGGTGATTTTACCCGTAATTCTGTGTGTTGCTAAGTTTGGCTAAAGTCTGAATAATTCTATGTGTCGGGTTGTATATGCAAAAAAAGTGAGGCTGAGTAGCTGTGTGTTTGCTACTGCCGTGCAGTGTCAATATTGCGAAAATTGGCCCTGTAACAACTGGTATCAGAGCTTTGGTTGTGATTTTTGGCCATGGCTGGTGGGTCTAATTCAGACTTATGTGATCGTGTGCAATGGTTGGAGGCGCTGATCAGTGTGACTGATGATCCTTTAGAATTGGCAGATCTAATTACTGAGATTTACCATCTAAAGGATGGCATGGATTAGTTTCATGATGGAATCCAACAAACCTGTGAGGCTACGGATGTTCAAGTTGAAGATCTGAAGAAAGAGATCGAAACTTTGAACACTGAAATTACTATTCTTCGAAGGGCATTGACTGCTCCAAGCCAAGGCAGTGAAGAACGTTCGGAAGTAAAGAACGTTCGCAAGCATGGGAGCAGAACAAACTTAGGAGACAGAATGTGAAAGATCTCCCAAGTGCGATCGCTGCAGTGGATTCTTTGGTGGATTATCGCAATACCCGTAGTCATTCTGAATTCCTTCTACTTCAAAAACTAATAAAAGGGTGGAGAAGAAAGGGGAATGGAGGAAAGAAATTCAAAAAGAAGTTGTGGAAAAGGGAAAGGTTGTTGCTGATGGAAATGCCAGAAACAAAGGCATCGCAAACAAAAAGAGAGATGGTTGTTGGATGTGCGGCGAACCTCACCTTGCCGAGAATTTTCCGAATTGGGAGCGGGTTAATGCTTTGCTTACTACAAAAAATAAGTGTGATGGAGAAGGTCAGGAAGTTGCTGCTGCCTTAGTGAATCCTTTGTAATTGCTGAATGTTATCTCGTTAGTTAATGCCACAAGCAACGAGACTAACCCTCGTTCCTTGCTGATGCATATTAAAATGAGAATTGGGGACAAAAGTGTAATAGTTATGGTAGATACTGGCGCTACTCACACCTTTGTTTCAACCAATTTGGTGCATAATTATGGATTGAGTGTAAGTAAATGTCCCTCGTACATGAAGACTGTGAATGCCAAAGTATAAGCCATTGTGGGTATGGCTTATGATATTCCTATATCTGTTAGGATCTGGAAAGGGAAAGTTAATTTGATGGTGATTCCATTGGAAGACTTTGAGGTGATCCTTGGAATCGATTTTATGCGAAAATATCGCTTTGTTCCAATGCCTCATTTGGACGGAGTGATGATAATGCATGAAAAAGCTCCCGATTTTGTGAAGGCTGTTCATCCTTATGGGAAAGAAGAAACTCAATGGAAGACTTCATTGATTTCTGCCATGATGGTCGAGAAAGGGTTATAAAGGGGAGATGAGACTTTCCATGCTGCGATGACTGAAGTGAAGCCTGATGTAAAGGTTAAAGTGTTGGACTGCATTGCTCAAATTTTGAGTGACTTTGCTGATGTGATGCCACTGGAATTGCCTAATAATATGCCACCACATAGGGCTATTGATCACAAGATAGAGTTGATGTCGGGTTCGATGCCTCCTGCTCAACCTCCTTATTAGATGGCGCTAAAAGAGTAAACTGAATTGTAGAAACAATTGAACGAGTTGCTTGATGCGGGACATATTCATCCATCAAAAGCTCTATTTGATGCACCTGTTTTATTTCAAAAGAAATAGGACGGGACGCTTCAGATGTGTGTTGATTATTAGGCACTGAACAAGGTGACTGTGAAGAATAAATATCCGGTTCCGTTGGTGCAGGACTTGATGGATAGATTGAGAAAGGCTTGTTGGTTCACAAAGCTTGATTTAAGGTCTGGTTATTGGTAGGTACGGATAGCTGAAGGTGATGAGTCTAAAACTACTTGTGTTATGAGGTATGGCACATATGAATTCCTTATTATGCCATTTGGATTGACAAATGCCACTGCTACATTTTGCAACCTGATGAATGATGTGATGTATGATTACTTAGATGACTTTGTCATTGTATACTTAGATGACATTGTTATCTATAGTCGGACCCTAGATGAACACATGTCACACTTGATAAAAGTGTTGCCTCGTTTGAGGGAGTACAAGTTGTATGTGAAAAAGGAAATGTGTGAATTTGCTAAACAGGAGATCAAATTTCTTGGGCACTTGGTGAGCCAGAATCGAGCGCGGATGAACCCAAACAAGGTGCAGGTTATTGTGGAATGGTATGTGCCTAGTTCTGTGAAAGAATTGAGATCTTTCCTCGGGTTGGCTAACTATTACAGGAAATTCATTGCTGGTTGCTCAAAGAAAGTTGCTCCTTTGACACATTTATTAAAGAAAAATGTTAGGTGGAATTGGTCAGAAAAATGCAATGCTGAATTTGAAATGTTGAAAGAAGCCATTGCCTCGGAACCTATCTTGTAGCTTGCTGATTTTGAGTTGCCCTTTGAAGTTCAAACCGATGCATCTAACAAGGATGTTGGAGGCGTGCTGGTTCAAGAAGGTCATCCTGTGGCCTTTGAAAGTAGGAATTTAAATGAAGCGGAACTGAGATATTTGGCTCATGAAAAGGAGATGGTTGATTTTATTCATTGCTTACAAATCTAGCGTGTTTACTTGACGGGAACAAAATTCATCGTGAGGACAGACAATGTGGCAAATACTTTCTTCAAGACACAGAAGAAGTTGAGTCCAAAACAAGCACGTTGGCAGGAATTTTTAGCAGAATATGATTTTGTGTGGGAATATAAGTCGGGAAAGCACAACCAGGTTGTGGATGCCTTGAGTCGAAAGGAAGTCTTTGCCGCTATTTATTCCATTACACGACTTGAGTCATATTTTCTTGATAAGATCAAGCCAGCTGCTGTGAATGATTCATTGTACATAAAAATAATGAATCATATAAAGGAAGGTATGTGAGGAGGTACTGGATCGAGGATGATCTTCTTCATTTCAAAGGGGGGAGAATCGTTGTACCACTTGGTGAAGGACTGCATCGTGAACTACTGAAGGAGACGTATGATACACTTTGGGCTGGTCATTCGGGCATTAAGAGGATGATAGCGCTGTTGTCGCGATATTATTTCTGGCCAAATATGGAACAAGATGTGGAAGCTTATGTGAAAAGCTGTCTTTTGTGTCAGCTTGATAAAACCGAATGGAAGAAAGAAGCAGGTTTGTTGCAACCTTTGCCAATTCTTGAACAAACATGGCAATCCATTTCAATGGGTTTTATCAGCAGGTTCCCCAAAGTCAATGGGTTGTCTTCGATTATGGTAGTGGTCGACAGGTTTTCAAAATATGTTGTTTTTATTGTTGCTCCAACAGAATGTCCCTCTAAATTTGCTGCGGAATTATTCTTCGAAAATGTGGTGTAGTATTTTGGTATGCCAGAGGACGTTATTAGTGATCGTGATGCACGGTTCACATGAAGATTCTGGACTTACTTGTTCAATTTACTGGGCAAAACTTGAAGTTCTCAACGGCGAAACATATCCAAACTGATGGCCAAACCGAAAGAATCAATCATCTGCTAGAAGAGTATTTGAGACATTTTGTGACTGTGAATCAACGGAATTTGACTGACTTGTTAGATTGTGCACAACTATCCTATAATTTGCACAATTCTTCAGCCACGGAGAAAAGTCCATTTGAGATCGTTTTGGGAATGCAGCCAAGGCTACCAACGAAGATGGTGCAATAGAAGACTGGTGGGAAATGTCCAGCAGCATATCGTTATGGGTTTGATAGACAAATTATGATGGATGAAGCTGCAGACATTTTGAAAGTGGCCTAGAAACGCATGAAAAAATATGTTGATCGAAACCGGCATCTGTTAGAGTTCAAAGTGGGCGACAAAATGTTGTTGAAGCTTACTCCTAAAATCTGGAAAAATATTGATAGTAGGGTAAGGCACAGAGCATTGGTTTCAATATATGATGGTCCATTCGAAGTTATTGAGAAGGTGGGTAAAGTTGCTTACCATTTGAAACTGCCGGAAAGAATTAAAATACATCCAACTTTCCATGTAATTTATTTGCGGCCTTATGCGGAAGATCCTGAATATTCGGATAGGCATAAAATCAAGAAAGCTCCTCCTGAAGTACGCAATTAGATTCAGGACGAGATTGAAAAGATTCTGGACCACCGGGTACTTGGGATGCACAAAAAGAATAGACAGACATAATTTTTAATTCAATAGAAAGGAAAGCCCGATGCAGATGCAACTTGGGAGAAGGGTAAGTCATTACGGCAATTCGAAGATCAAATCAAGGACTACTTGAAATTAGCCTCGATAAGGGCGTTGAGTTCAACCGGTGGGGTGGTTTGTTAGCCCATAACAATGAGACTTGACGAAAGTCGGGCAAAATTCTTGTCAAGGGCTCGTACATTGCCCCTTGACATGGGTTTGTGGAAGTGTTGACAAGCAATGTGCAAAGTTGGGTGTGCGTCTAAGTTGGTGATGGACTTAGACAAGTCAGCTAGGTAAGGTACCTTGAGTGTTGGCAAGGCAGCCTTGGTTCGTGGGCATCGGCAATGGCAACGAAGGCATGTCACTTGACAAAGGCATGCGTCGATCAGTGGGACGACTAAGTTTGTGGCAAGATATGGCTATGAACTATGGCTGAGGCATGGTCCAAAACAAGGCAAGGCAGAAGACAAAGTATGGTCAAAAAGCTGGAAGGCAGGTGTACAAGGCATGTGATGGAAGTGGTGTGCAAGGCATGTGCTTTGGAAGTTGAAGACATGTGCAAAGCACATGTGCAACTGACTCTATTGCTTAGGACAAGGCCAATTTCGTATGAAGAGTTTGAATTTGAATTCAAACAGATTGGTTAGCTTGTTTTTAAGAATGTCATGTGCATGGCATATTGTTTTAACTGCCCCAACTGCCTCTTTATAAAACTGCCATAGGCAGACCCCTTTTTATATGTGTGTTTCGTTTGGCATTGGCAAGTAGCATATTGTGAGCCATTCCAAACATGAGTCCTTTTGTATTATGCGATAATAATAAAGGTTGGGTGATTTTATCCGTAATTGTATATGTTGCTAAGTTTGACTAAAGTCTGAATAATTCTAAGTGTTAGGTTGTGTGTGCGAAAAAGTAAGGCTGAGTGGCTGTGTGTTTGTTACTGCCGTGCAGTGTCAATATGGCGAAAATTGGCCCTGTAACACTATGTATCCCTAACAAGATTAAAAGATTTTTCTCGCTCTTACTATTTATCCCTAATAAAATTAAAATATTTTGCTGGCTCTTACTTCTTAGCCTCCATCCTATTGGTTCTTATCTCCACTCCAAAAATATTCTTCTTCATGAATCTTGTCATCGTGCCCCAATACCCCTAAACCCCTCCACCACCTTCTTTCCGCTTGACCTATAGTGCCATACATTTAGCCTTGTTTTCAAGCCCTCCTGAAGTTTATTTTTTCCAATGACTACTCTCCCACTGTCGCAATCCTCAAGAACCATTTACATACCAAAGCTTAGATACTTCCGCCATACAATTTGTTAAAAGATAATTCTTATATATCAAAAATAAAATATACCCATGATTAATGTCCATTACTACATTAATATATTAACTGACTATTTATTAGCATTCATACAAAATTATCTATGATTAGCTATTAATGATTTTGGATTGGTTTGGTCAAATTATCATTATCCGTTGCTTTCAAAGTTACAAAATCGTGAGCTTTGTTTTGTAAATGTCTTTCTTATTAATTCTTTAATCATTCAATGCTATAGACGTTGGAGCATTTAAGCAAGGATGGTTATTTCTTATCTATAAAATCCCAAGTTTCTTTTGCTTTCAAAGTGGAAAAAACTAAGAGTAAAAACTTCTGCTATATATATATTTTTCATCGTTGGGTTTCATTAATCTTTGTTGTTTCTGCTCCTAGTTATACTAGAAGAGCTTGTTGAATCCTGGGGAATACGCCTAATTCTATTTATCACGGTGTGAGCGAAATATCTTTAAGGACAGTGTCTTCGACATGCCTCAAGCTAAAGGATACTTGATTCAAATTTGACTCAGGAGAATCAAATTTGACTCAGGATAATTAGGTCCCAAATTGGAGAATCAAATTTGACGTTGACCATGTTATTGTTCTAATTTTGAAAATGGAATGTCACGACCTGGATTTCCCACCATCGGGAGTCGTGATGGCGCCTACTGTTGGAGCTAGGCAAGCCAAACACTTACACCCTTTTGAAAAAAATAACACAACAGTAATAACAAAAATAAAACTTTAAATGAAAGCGGAAGTCTTTAATAACATAAGTAAATGAAAACCGAAAATGCGGAAGTTTAATATTTTACTACCCAAAACTAGAGTCGCTATCTAAATAGAAAAAAATACATAGTGTCTGGCTCGATACAACTAAAACAAACAGAAGATATAGAAAAGGGACTCCGGCCTGCGAACGCCAGCTAGGCTACCTCGTAGTCCCTGGACTGAAGTCAGCTCCCACTCGACAAAGCTGCTCTGGTACCGCGATCTGTGCAAAAAGCACAGAAGTGTAGCATCAACACAACCGATCTCATGTGCTGGTAAGTGCCTGGCCAAACTCCGGCGAAGTAGTGATGAGGCTAGACAGGACTACCAAATCAACATGTACAGTTCTGTATATATATGTGCAATAAAAGGAAGGAACACCAAAACTAAACAGTAAAAAGGGAGGGAAACATGCTATGGGGGAGTACAATCCGGATATAAAAGTCTTCAACTTAAATAAGAAACAGGGCACAACAATAATTAACAAAGACAAGAAATCTAACAGTTGCAGTGCAACAACCTTCGTGCTTTTACTATCATCCTCACCCAAAGCAATCAAATAAAGATGCGGCATCACCCTTCGTGCTTTTCCTCACATAACTCTCACAACAATGGCACAGAATGACCCTTCGTGCAATATAATCAACAATGGCACGGAATGATCCTTCGTGCATAATATAATAATCAATAGCACGGAATGTCCCTTCGTGCGAATATAATCAAACAATATCACGAAATGACCCTTCTTGCATAATATAATCAACAATAGCACGGAATGACCCTCCGTACATAATCACTCTTCCTCACCCAAACAGAAATCACAACCAAACGGGCGAGGGAAATAAATAATAACAAGAAATGTCCCGGCAAAGGAAAGAACACAAATAAACAACTAAGTCCCGGCAAGGGAGCAATGACAATAACTTCCACATCCCGGCAAGGGAGATAATCAATATACTCAAGTCATCCCGGCAAGGGAGATAATCAATATACTCAAGTCATCCAGGCCAGGGATTTAATCACATTTCTTACCAATTCTTTCATTTCTTACTCAATAGTGTTTTATCGTTCGAGCCAACGCTCCAAAGAATTCACAAATTAACAATTGATCCTCAACTCTTCACATTATGTAGAATTCATTAATTAGTTTGGAAGAGTCCCAAATATGCCAAAAACAAGTAACAACAAAGACCCACGGTTATACTAGACACCGGTGTATAGATACTCATCACCATACCTATACACCGTACTTGATCATTTAGAAAATAGAAATCAATAATACTCTAATCTTATTCCCTCAAGTCAAAGTTAGATCAAACACTTACCTTGGTCCAAAGAATAGCAATCAACTCTCCAATACCGCTTTTCCTCTACAATCTGACTCCGAAACAATGGTATCTAGGCATAATTAATTCAATGATATCAATTAGGGCTCAACAACATAATCCCATAGCCTAGAGATGAGTTTCCTAGCATTCTTCCAAAAATTCCAAAATTCGACACCATGTCCACATGGTCCAAACCCGAAGCTCGGACCAAAACCCAATCACCCATAACTCCACGAGTTCAAACATATAGTTTGTTTTAAGATTCGACCCCAAATTGGGGTTGAATCGCCCAAAATTCCCAAAACCCTAACTCTACCCAAAACCCTTAATTCCTACTTTGAATTCATGATTTACGGCTAGGTAATTAGTGATTAAATGAAGAAATTAAGAGAGAATGAAGTTAAGAACACTTACCTAGAAAGCTATGGAGGAAAAGGAGCTTGAAATTCGTCTATAGGATGTTGGAGTGAAAAGCTCGTGTGAAATAATGGCTAAATCCCGAGGAACTGTTCTGTTTTAAACTTAAAAATTCGCTGGGCAAAAATGCCCTTCGCGTTCGGATGAACAGGGACACGTTCGCGAAGGGTGACCAGGTTAAGGCATTGTGTTCACGTCGTGCTAATCGCGAACGCGTAAAAGAAGAGACTGGGGGGTCTGGGACTGGCTTGTATGCAAACACGAGGGAGTACTCGCGAATGCGTTGAAGGGGAGGTCTAGGCATCGCGAATGCGGGGACTGAGCCGTGAACGCGAAGAACGGGAATCCCATAGGTAGGCGATCGCGATCTGAAGGCCACGAACGCAAAGAAGGAAAGTACTGAGTGCCAACAGAAAATTTTTTGCAATATTTTCTAACTCCAAACCACCCCAAAAATACTCCCGAGCCCTCGGGGCTCCTAGCCAATCACACACACTAACTTAATAACATTCTACGAACTTACTCGAGCGATCAAATCGCCAAAACAACATCAAAATCAATGGATCAGGCCTCAAAATCATCATTTTCATTTCAAACTTCTTAAATCTCGAACTTTAGATAATTAGGTCCGAAACACGTCAAACGACGTCCGATTTCGACCAAACTTCACAGAAAACACTTAACACATATTTAAGACCTATATCGGTCGTCGGAACCACAATATGAGCCCGATACCATCCTCTTCTAATAAATTTTCACTTCTATTTTCCTTAATAATTTTAGAAAAACAATTTAACATAAAAATTCTTTTACCCGGGTTCTAGACCTTGAATTTCGACTCCGAGCACATGACCGAGTCCCATATTTTCCTACGGACCCTCCGGGACCGTCAAATCACGGATCCGGGTCCGTTGACCAAAAATGTTGACCGAGGTCAACTTTAACCATATTAATATCAAAATTCTTCGAATTTTTCTGAGATTTCATATATTTAAACATAAAAGCTTCCTGGTTACGTGCCCGGACTGTGCACGCAAATTGAGGCAACTATAAGTGAGGTTTTAAAAGCCTCGGAAGCGCGGAATAAGGGAGAAATCCGGTGATGACCCTTTGGGTCGTCACATTCTCCACCTTTAAAACAACCGTTCGTCCTCGAACGGACAAAAGAAATAAGTACCTGATTCAGGAAATAGATGAGTATAACGGCTCCGCATATCAGACTCGGACTTCCAGGTCGATGCCTCGGGAGGCTGACCTCTCCATTAGATACGCACTGAAAGAAAACTCTTCGACCTCAACTGGCGAACCTGCCGGTCTAGAATAGCTACTGGCTCCTCCTCGTAGGACAGATCCTTGTCCAACTAGATAGTGCTGAAATCTAACACGTGGGTAAGATTGTCGTGATACCTCCGAAGCATAGACACATGAAACACTGGATGCACTGCTGACAAGCTAGGTGGCAAGGCAAGTCTGTAAGCCTCATCTCCCACGCGATCAAGAATCTCAAATGGGCCAATGAACCTAGGGCTAAGCTTTCCCTTCTTCCCAAATCTCATCACGCCCTTCATAGGCGATACACGGAGCAATACTCGCTCACCAACCATGAAAGCTACATCTCGAACCTTGCAATCCGCATAACTCTTTTTTCGCGACTGAGCCGAACGAAGCCTGTCCTGAATGATCTTGACCTTATCCAAGGCCTCCTGGACTAAATCTGTACCCAATAACTGAGCCTCTCCCGGCTCAAACCGTCCCACTGGAGACCGACATCGCCTAACATACAACACCTCATATGGGATCATCTGAATGCTGTACTGGTAGCTGCTGTTGTAGGCGAACTCTGCTAAAGGCAAAAATTGGTCCCAAGAGCCTCCAAAATCAATGACACAAGCTCGGAGCATATCCTCCAATATATGAATAGTCCTCTCAGACTGGCCGTCCATCTGAGGGTGGAACGTTGTGCTCAACTGAACCTGGGTGCCTAACTCCTGCTAGACTGCTCTCCAGAAGCGCGAGGTAAATTGCGTACCTTGGTCCGAGATGATAGATGTCGGCACCCCATGAAGGCGAACAATCTCCCGGATGTAGATCTCAGCTAATTTCTCCGATGAATAAGTGGTGGCAACAGGAATGAAATGTGCTGACTTGGTCAGCCTATCAACAATGACCCAAATAGCATCAAACTTCTTCCGATTCATCGGAAGTCTGGTAACGAAATCCATGGTAATCCTCTCCAACTTCCACTCGAGAAGCTCAATCCTCTAAAACACACCACCAGGAATCTGATGTTCATACTTGACCTGCTGACAATTCAAACATCGAGCCACATATGCACCAATGTCTTTCTTTATCCTACACCACCAATAATGCTGCCGCAAGTCATGATACATCTTCACGGCGCCCGGGTGAATAGAATACAGAGAACTATGGGCCTACGCTAAGATCAACTTTTGAATCCCATCGATATTCGGCACACAAACTCGCCTATGCAACCTCAAAACACCATTATCATCTAAAGTCACCTTCGTGGCACCTCCACGCTGCACCGTGTCTCTCAGGACACACAAATGAGGATCATCAAACTGTCGATCACAGATACGCTCCAATAATGAATAACGAGTGACCGTGCAAGCTAATACTCAGCTAGGCTCAGAAATGTCCAACCTCATAAACCGATTGGCCAAGGCCTGAATATCCAAAGCAAGTGGTCTCTGGCTGACCAGAACATAAGCAAGACTACCCATGCTGGCTAACTTCCTACTCAATGCATCTTCAACCACATTGGCTCTCCCCGGGTGGTACAAGATAGTAACATCATAATCCTTCAATATCTCCAACAACCTTCGCTGCCTCAAGTTCAACTCCTTCTGCTTGAACAAGTATTGCAAACTCTTGTGATCAGTGTACACCTCACACGTCACACCATATAAGTAACGCCTCCAAATCTTCAAAGCACGAACCATGGCTGCCAACTTTAAATCATGGACTGGATAATTCTTCTCGTTGATCTTCAACTGCCTCGAAGCATAAGCAATGACCCTGCCATCCTGCATCAATACTGCGCCAAGCCCAATCCGGGAAACATCATAATAAACTGTGTAAGGCCTTGAACCTGTGGGCAAAACCAATATTGATGTCGTAGTCAGAGCTGCCTTGAGCTTCTGAAAGCTCTCCTCGCACTCATCTGACCACCTGAACTGGGCACCCTTCTGGGTCAACCTGGTCATCGGGGTTACTATAGATGAAAACCCCTCCATGAATCGACGGTAATAACCTGCTAACCCCAAGAAACTCCGAATCTCAGTCGTTGAAGCTGGTCGAGGCTAATTCTTGACTACCTCAATCTTCTTCGGGTCTACGTGAATGACCTCTGCTGATACTACATGACCCAAAAATGCAACTGAACTCAACTAGAACTCGCACTTCAAGAACTTAGCATACAATTGACTATCCTTCAGAGTCTGGAGAACCAATCTGAGGTGCTGCTCGTGCTCCTCCTGACTGCGGGACTACACAAGAATATCATCAATAAAGACTATCACGAACAAGTCTAGATAAGGCCTGAACACTCAGTTCATCAACTCCATAAATGCTACTGGGGCATTGGTCAACCCAAATGACATGACCAAAAACTCATAATGCCCGTAACGAGTGCGAAATGTTGTCTTAGGGACATCAGACGCCCTAATCCTTAGTTGATGGTAGCCAACCTTAAATCTATCTTTGAAAACACCTTTGCACCCAGTAGCTAGTCAAACAAATCATCGATCATCGGTAGTAGATACTTGTTCTGTATCGTCACCTTGTTCAACTACCGGTAATCAATGCACATCCTCATCGATCCATCCTTTTTCTTCACAAATAGTACCGGCGCACCCCAAGGAGAAACACTAGGCCTGATAAAACACTTCTCTAGCAAATCTTGCAACTGGTCCTTTAACTCCTTCAACTCTGGCAGGGCCATACGATACGGTGGGATAGAAATGGGTTGCATGCCTAGGGCTAGATCAATTCAGAAATCAATATCCCTATCGAGCGGCATGTCCGGCAAGTCTGAAGGGAAAACCTTGGGGAACTCCTGAACAATAGGAATTGAGTCAATAGAAGGAAACTCTGTGCTGGAATCGCGAACATATGCCAAATAAGCTAAACACCCCTTCTCGACCATGCGTCGAGCCTTAACATATGAAATAACACTGCGGGTGGCATGTCCTGGGGTCCCTCTCCACTCCAACCGGGGAAAATTTGGTAAAGCCAAGGTTACGGTCTTGGCGTGACAATCCAAGATAGCATGATACGGGGACAACCAATCCATCCCCAATATAACATCAAAATCCACCATGCCTAGAAGCAATAGATCAACACGGGTCTCAAGACCCTCAAATACTACTACACAAGAATGATAGACTCGGTCGACCACTATAGAATCACCCACTGGTATAGATACATATATAGGAATACCCAAGGCATCACTAGGCATAGCCAAGTAGGGTGCAAAATAAGACGACACATATGAATACGTAGACCCAGGGTGAAATAGCACTGAAGCATCCCTATCACAAACCAGAATAGTACCTATAATAACAGCATCAGAATACTCAGCCTCTGGCCTGGCTGGCAAAGAATAACACTGGGGCTAGGCCCCAACTCCCTGAACCATGTCTCTGGGATGATCAACTACTGGCTGACCTCTACCTCTGCCGGTCCGAGCTCCACCTCTACGGTCTCCACCTCCACCTGCTGCTGAGTGCTGCCCGAGGCTTAAGGGCAAAACCTAACGATGTGACCGGGGTCACCACAACCATAACAAGACCTCGGCTGCTGCGACTGCTGACCTTGTCGACCTGAATTTCCTCCCCTGAAGCTCTGAAGTGGGGGTGCACTGATAGGATGCTAATCTAAATAGTACTGCTGAGAACCACCGCTGCCTGGAGTACCATGAGAAACCTGAAGCGCTGACTGAAAGGGTCTCGGTGAATGACCCCTACCATAGGAATCCCTACCTCCAGACGAGGTACCATTAAACCTACCAGAATGACATGGCCTCTTATCCGACATCTGACCACCTCTTCGTGCGAGGGCCATCTCAACTCTGCGGGCCGCATTGGCCACCTCCTGAAAGTAAATATCACTACCAACTCCCATAGCCATCTGGAGAAGTATTAGCTGGATCAATCCATCAATAAATCTCCGGACCCTCTCTCGCTCTGTGATGAGTATCATAATAGCATGGCGTACCAAGTCAAAATATCGAGTCTCGTACTGTGTAACTGTCATGGAGCCCTGCTGGAGCCGCTCAAACTACCTGCGAAGTGCCTCCCGCTGAGTGTCTGGGAGAAACTTCTCCAAAAACAACTCCGCAAACTGATCCCATGTCAAAGTTGGAGACCTTGATGGTCTAGATAGGAAAAAATCCCTCCACCAAGTCTTGGCGGATCCTGCAAGTTGGTAGGTGGAAAAATTGACCCCATTGGTCTCCACTATACCCATGGTCCTAATGATCTCATAACAGCTGAATAAGAAATCATGTGGATCCTCTAATGAGGCATCGCAGAATGTGGTGGTGAAGAGCTTGGAGAACCAATCAAGTCACCACAAAGCATCCGAAGACATAGCCATACCATTGCCGGCCTGAGCTGAAATATCTAGCTGAGTTGCCAGAGCTGGTTGAACCACTGGGACATGAGCCTGGGGAGCAACCTGCTCCAGAGTCATGTAGAAGGGTCTGAACCCCTCCTCCAACCTGAGAAGTGGCTGGTGCTACTAGCAGCAAACTAATTGCCTGCCAATCTGACTAAAGCATCTTGAAGATCGGGGGTGACCATGACCCCTCCTAGGACCTAAGCTAGGCTTGCTGGAGCTACTAGGGCTAGAACCTCCTCATCATAGTCAATATGAGGCTCCACCTCTGGGACTGCTTCCCGAGTCTGAGCTATGCCTCTACCTCAGCCTCTGGCACAGCCTCGGCCTCTGCCCCTCGCAGGAGCTGCTTCTGTGGGCTCGAGCTGCTGTGTGGTAGAAGAGTAAGCACGTGTTCTCGCCATCTGCGAAAGAACAGAGTCGAAAGACAATCAATATTTGATGAACAGAATTGCAGGACAAGAAAAAATAAAAGTGAAACTTTTCCTAACTCCGTAGCCCTTAGGGGATAAATACAAACGTCTTTGTTCCGATCCCTCAGACTCTACCAAGTTTGTCCATGAGTAGTGCATCCTATGAACCCTAGAGCTCTGATACCAACTTGTCACGACCCGGATTTCTCACCATCGGGAGTCATGATGATGCCTACTATTGGAGATATGCAAGCCAAACACTTACACCCTTTTGAAAAAAACAACACAATAGTAATAACAAAAATAAACCTTTAAATGAAAGCGGAAGTCTTTTATAACATAAGTAAATGAAAACCCAAAATGCGGAAGTTTAATATTTTACTACCCAAGACTGGAGTCGCTATCTCACGAACTACTAATGAATACTACAAATAAGTCTGAATAGAAAGAAATACATAGTGTCTGTCTCGATACAATGAAAACAAATAGAAGATATAGAAAAGGGACTCTGGCCTGCGAACGCCAGCTACGCTACCTCGTAGTCCCTGGACTGAAGTCAACTCCCACTCGACGTGCTATTATTGTAGTCCAAAAGTTGCTTCGGTACCGTGATCTGTGCAAAAAGCACAGAAGTGTAGCATCAGCACAACCGATCCCATATGCTGGTAAGTGTCTGGCCTAACCCCGGCGAAGTAGTGACGAGGCTAGACAGGACTACCAAATAAACCTGTACAGTTCTATATATATGTGCAACAAAAGGAAGGAACACCAAAAGTAAACAATAAAAAGGGAGTGAAACATGCTATGGGGGAGTATGATTCGGATATAAAAGTCTTCAACTTAAATAAGAAACAGGGCACAATAATAATTAACAGAGACAATAAATCTACCAGTTGCACGGCAACAACCTTCGTGCTTTTACTCTCATCCTCACCCAAAGCAATCAAATAAAGATGCACGGCATCACCCTTCGTGCTTTTCCTCACATAACTCTCACAACAATGGCACAGAATAACCCTTCGTGTAATATAATCAACAATTGCACGGAATGATCCTTCGTGCATAATATAATCATCAATAGCACGGAATGTCCTTTCGTGCGAATATAATCAAACAATGGAACTGAATTACACTTCGTGCATAATATAATCAACAATATCACGGAATGACCCTTCGTGCAAAATCACTCTTCCTCACCCAAATAGCAATCACAATCAAACGGGCGAGGGAAATAAATAATAACAAGAAATGTCCCGGCAAGGGAAGAACACAAATAAACAACTAAGTCCCGGCAAGGGAGATAATCAGTATACTCAAGTCATCCCGGCAAGGGAGATAATCAATATACTCAAGTTATCCCGGCAAGGGATTTAATCACATTTCTTACCAATTCTTTCATTTCTTACTCAATAGTGTTTTATCGTTCAAGCCAACGCTCCAAAGAATTCACAAATTCACAATTGATCATCAAATCTTTACATTAAGTAGAATTCATTAATTAGTTTGGAAGAGTCCCAAATATGTCAAAAACAAGTAACAACAAAGACCCATGGTCATGCTAGACACCAGTGTATAGATACTCATCACCATACCTATACACCGTACTCGATCATTTAGCAAATAGCAATCAATAATACTCTAATCCTATTCTCTCAATCTAAAGTTAGATCAAACACTTACCTCGGTCCAAAGAATAGCAATCAACTCTCAAATACCGCTTTTCCTCTACAATCCGACTCTGAAACAATGGTATCTAGGCATAATTAATTCAATAATATCTTAGGGCTCAACAACATAATCCCAAAGCCTAGAGATGAGTTTCCTAGCATTCTTCCAAAAATTCCAAAATTCGACATCGGGCCCACATGGTCCAAACCCGAGGCTCGGACCAAAATCCAATCACACATAACCCCACGAGTTCAAATATATAGTTTGTTTCAAGATTCGACCCCAAATTGGGGTTGAATCGCCCAAAATTCCCAAAACCCTAACTCTACCCAAAACTCTTAATTCCTACTTTGAATTCATGATTTAGGGCTAGAAAATTAGTGATTAGATGAAGAAATTAAGAGAGAATGAAGTTAAGAACACTTACCTAGCAAGCTACGGAGGAGAATGAGCTTTAAATTCGTCTATAGGATCTTGGAGTGAAGAGATCGTGTGAAATAATGGCCAAATCCCAAGCTACTGTTCTGTTTTAAACTTAAAAATATGTTGGTCAAAATTGCCCTTCGCGTTCGCGTGAACAGGGATGCGTTCGTGAAGGGTGGACAGGTCAAGGCATCGCATTCGCGTAGTGCTAATGGCAAACACGTAGAAGAAGGGACTAGGGGGTCTGGGACTGGCTTCTATGCGAACGTGAGGGAGTACTCGTGAACGCGTTGAAGGGGAGGCCCGGGCATCACGAACGTGGGGACTGAGCCGCGAACGCGAAGAAGGGGAAGCCCATAGGTACGCGATCGCGAGCTGACGGCTGCGAACGCGAAGAAGGAAAGTACTGAGTGCCAACAGCAGATTTTCTGCAATATTTTCTAACTCCAAACCACCCTGAACACCCCCGAAAATACTCCCGAGCCCTCGGGGCTCCTAGCCAATCACACATACTAACTTAATAACATCCTACGAACTTACTCGAGCGATCAAATCGCCAAAACAACATCAAAATCAATGGATCATGCCTCAAAATCATCATTTTCATTTCAAACTTCTTAAATCTATAACTTTAGATAATTAGGTCTGAAACACGTCAAACGACGTCCGATTTTGACCAAACTTCATAGAAAGTGCTTAACATATATTTAAGACTTGTACCGGATGTCGGAACCAAAATACGAGCCTAATACCATCGTCTTCTAATAAATTTTCACTTTCATTTTCCTTAATAATTTCAGAAAATAATTTAACAGAAAAATTCTTTTACCCGGATTCTAGACCTCGGATTTCGACTCCGGGCACATGCCCGAGTCCCATATTTTCCAATGGACCCTCCGAGACCGTTAAATTACGGATCCGGGTCCGTTTACCAAAAATGTCAACCGAGTTCAACTTTAACCATATTAATATCAAAATTCTTCGAATTTTTTACAGATTTCACATATTTCGACATATAAGCTTCCCGGCTACGCACCCGGATTGTGCATGCAAATCGAAGCAACTATAAGTGAGGTTTTTAAAGGCCTCAGAAGCGCGGAATAAGGGAGAAATTCGGTGATTACCTTTTGGGTCGTCACATGGAACCTACACTTCAGGTTTGCACAATGGTCTTATGGAGAATACCACTCTTTATTGAAATTAGCTTTGTGAGTAATGGATATTAATCAAGTTATTGTTTCAATTTTGTGCATTATCACATTATGGAGGATAAATTGCACCACAAAATTAAGGTACGCTATTTATAGTATTTATATACGTCTAATCCTACAACATGTAGACTTTTACTGTTATCTATTTTTGGAAATCTTGAAAGCTCTAAGATAGTGGGTTTAAATTTATTCTTCAATTTCAACAAATTTGAGTTTTAAATTTGGAGTGTTACGAATAAAAGCATGATTGATTTCACCCAAGTCGTATAAGTTTTTTGCTATTTATGAGAATGAAAGAGTGAATAATTTACTATACATGATAATCATTCATGTCAAATAGAATTTGACACATCTTTTTATGGAAGGGAAGATGACGATTAAAGTGTTAATTTTATAAATCTCCTCCGTATTAGTATGATAGAAATAATAGATAAGATAAGATCTTTGTGTTCTTGTGACTTATAAGGTGAAGCTATATTATTAGCTTGTTATTTATAAATTATTGGAACTTTATGAGTTGTGAAAGTATTATCTCCTTAACTTTAAATTTTTGAAAATATCGGGGACCATGGTGTTTGATTTATCGAGCTTGATCCCAAGAAGGGGGGAAAATAGAAAAAAAAATTATTCAAATTATAACATTGAAGCCTTACAAAAATGAGATTTCGTGGCAAAAGATTTGTATTGGAAGAGCAAAAAATATGTTGTATTTATGGCTTTGAAAAGTTATGCTGCTTCATGTCTCTTAGTCATTTAGGTGAAGAAATCGTTGAATTATGACATGTTTCCTACTAATTTGAGATATTTTTGTAGAAGTTAAAACTACTTCTATATTTAAAAATTTTACTTTGGTACCTGACTATGAAAGATTCAGAAAGAACATAAATTTTTGTGTCGAAAAATGTTTCAAAAGGAACTTGTATAGAAGTCAAGTTTCATTTTATCTGAGATGATTTTGTGCCTTAGGTAAGAAATATTATGAGTTAGTATTCTATATGTGGATTTTCTACTATATTAGAAAGATATAGTGAAACTAATGAATCTTTGATTCAGATGAGAAAAAACTAGCAAGTTGTTGAGTGATCACCTTTTAGTGGATGTTGTGGTATTAAAATTGCTTGGAAGTAAGGTTGATTAAGCAACATCTTCGTGAGTTAAACTGACAACAATTATATCGATGAATTGTGGTTTCCAAGGCGCAATAGCCACTGTTAGAAAATAAATCTTTCAAATGAGCATTATTAAAGTATGTCTCTTCCTATGGTGTATGTGTACATAGTGCAAGACTACAAGGAATGTGAGGTTTAGTTATTAACTCTTAATCCACTAATCCATAGCCTTTTGTAGGTGGTGTATTGTATTGCAAAATACACTTAATGGATGGACCTTTATGAGTGTGGAGTGGGACTGCTCCTATGAAAAGTATGGCAAGAAATTTCTAAAGTACTCATCAAAACTAGGGGTGTGCATGGCCTATTAGCACAAAACCGCGATAAACAACAAAATGTGTGAGGGTATTATGTGATTGGTAAGAACTAATCTTACAAAAGAATACTTGGTTCATAGAAGTTTTATACTTCACCAATTATTCTGTAAGCAATCTTATTTTGTCTAGGTATGGCTCATAGTCCAAGAGACACCAGATTCGATGCATTATGCTCATTTGTGAAAACCCAAGAGAAACTTCTTATTTTGTTATATTCATGTTGTCGACGCCCTCTTTTTCTCGTGAAATCCGGTTTACGATATTTGGGAAGACAACTCTATTCCCCTTTGGGATTTGGATTTTTGATTTGAAGAGTCGCCACCTAATGATTAAGTGCATTAAGACACTAAGAGTTTTGAAACAGAGTTCGGGTAAGGGCTAGAAATTATCTCGAGGGGAAGGTTTTAGGCACCCCTCAAGATCCACTTGTGTGGTTCCTGGCCATGCTATGTTATGACTTTAATTGCATATAAGTATACAAATAATTCCACACATAAGGTTTGCAAATAGGTACGTAACAAATATGTTGAAATTGAGGTCTAAGTGATCTCATAATTTGTTTAAGAAAAATGTCCAAGTGGAGAAATTTAAATAAAGAAATGAATAGACGGAAATTTTGAAAATAAGAGAATAGTGTAGTAAAAAGGATGAACTTGGTGACTGAAATGAGATATAGAATTTTATTGATAAAATACTAATAAAGCTATATAAGGGAAAGGGGTCCTAGGTTTGTGAAACACGTGGATCTTCCACACAACACCAGTAGCCAATCGTACACTTTGTGTTATCGTGTGATCATCATCTCCGTGTCTACCCTTCCCACCTCATTAAGGTGTTAAGCGCGAAATGGTATCGTTACCTATTGCATGCTATTACCCATCCCACCTATCAGTCCTGGAGGCAGTTGGAACTACTAATCCTAAAAGGGAGGGAGCTTGGCTTTTTAGAGTTAAAAAGGATAAAAAACTAGGGCAACAGTCAAAACACATAATGCAGCTAAAGGAGAACTAATAGGAACTAAGGGCTCAAACAGGCCTCCTTATTTTAAGAAACAAATTGTTTAGCATGTCCTATACATACTAATTTGGTATGAATTAAATTAAGGCATAGGATAGGTTGATTTACCACATATTTCCCAGATAGGGAGTCCAAATTAGTCCTTCTTAGATGTAGTTGTCGAAAACTGACATAGTTTATTAATTACTTTACTATTTGCTTATGTGTTAAACGGGACCTATAGGCATGATATCTATTAATGGAGGAATAAAATGATTGCAAAAAAATTTGTTAGTTGTAAGCTCTACGAGTGTTAAACAAATTACCACTAATTTTAAACTTAGGAGCGAATGAGCGATTCAGATTTAGTTGATAGCTCATATAGGCATGCTCTCTGGGCATTATTAATTTTATCACTGTTATTGTCATGCAGAGATCCTATAGGCAGGTCATCTATATGCAATTGGTTATTTTAACTTCTATAAGCAGATTTACCTAGTGACAGATGCATATGCGGAATGCAGGAAATTCTATAGGCACATTATCGATATGATATGCAGAGTTTCAGCAATAATTTATGGGGCAGGGTATTTATACGAAGTGCAGAAAACCTATGAGTATGGTATCTATGTGAGATGCAGAGGTTTGAAAGTATTAAGTCCTAAAATATGGTATCTACACGAGATGCTGAATTTTGAAAGTAATAATTCCTAAAACATGGTATCTACATTAGGTGCCGAATTTTGAAAGTAAATAATTCCTAAAACATTGTATCTACATGAGGTGCTGAATTTTGAAAGTAAATATCCCTAAAACATGGTATCTACCCCTTTGCATGCATTCAATCCCATCCCTTTCACTATACATCCAGTAGTTGTTATAAAATTTATTACAGACCAAATGAATCAACGAAAATAATAAAATTACATCAGTGATTACATCTATATCTAATCAACCTAATTCAGACTCAGAGTTTAATAATATAAGATAAACCAACTTCCAGGATCGCATTTTCCAAAGACTTTCTCTTATTTGGGATGTGTCAAAGTTCCAAGGAACTTCAAGAGTTCCAGGCAATGCTTACACCCCAAATATCATTACGGAATCAGATTATAGTGCAGTGTGGAAGGGTCAGCCCTCAAATGTCCAAGTTCAGAGGGAACTCAAGGTCCCAAGGCAAGGCTCATAGGAGGAGGGGCAGAACTTAGAGACTAGGAGTAAGTGTAAGTGCAATAAAAGGGAATTAAGGGGAGGTCAGGGCAGGCTGGTAGTCTTGCCCAGCAATTAGGATATCGGCACACCCCTGACCAGCCTGCCAGCTTTAGAATTGTGGAGTTAAGACCTTGTTGAAGGTCTGGTTCAGCCCTGGATAGCAATTGGGATGCTTCCTAGCCATACCTTAACTCAGCACACATAGGGGAATGAGGTATGGGAGCAATTGTTTATACTAGCAGCAAGAAACAAAGAAAGAGCAGGCAAAAACATGTAGGTACTTCAAAACTTAACTTTGCAGAGAGTTGAAAGCGTACATGGATACAAAGACTATAAATAAACACATTAGAATGATACTGAAATTAATTTTAGGACATACCAATTCAAATAAGAAAGTAAGGAGAAAAAGTAGCCTTATGAAAGCCAAAGTGCAGTCAAGAAGCAAGAGTATAAGTTTAGAAGAGAGTTGTGATTTTTGTGTGCTTAATCGTGTGTGGAGGATTATTCAATCGTGTATTTAAAGTGCATAAAGGAAACAGAAATAGGTAAGAAAATAGTTTGAGAATCAATCACACAAGGTTTCCGTTTAATTAAGGGATTCTGATTTCAAACGGGCAAAGTAAATAAGGAAAAAGGTGAACTAAATATTTTTTAAAGTAGTGCAAGAAGGGGTAAATACATAATAGTTATTTAAGGGAAGGGTTTTGACAATACATGGTTGTGAAAATTAAGGAAAGAAAACCAATTGAAAGCCAAGTAATCATGAGTCAAAAGTTATGTATGAATAAACCAAGTCAGAAAAAGGTAAAGAGAGACTTTACTTAAGAAGAATCGGCAACAATCAATTAATCCCAAAAAAAAAGATTCTGATTCGAACATAAGTTGGAAAACCTTTTTCAAGAAAGATTTTAACATACATATAAAGGGACTGTCATGCTAATCAGAAGAGTCTAGTATAGAAGAATTCAGATTCATACAGAAAAGGGTTCGAATTCAATACATAGATCCAAAGTGAGTTTGAGAGAGTCCAGGGCTCAAATAGTGCCCTGGTCTAAACACACAAGACCAAACTCGCCAAAAACCCCAAAATCCTAGAGTTTTGACTTGAATCAGATGCAAAGAAGACAAAAATGAAGGAACAAGAAAATACAGTAGAAAGTTTAAAGCAAACAGAGTAAGATAATTAATTTGAAACATAATGGAAGCAAAAGAAATAGTAGAGAAAAACATGCTTAAGTAGGTATTCTAGAGGAAACTTAAAAATACGAAATAGTAAGAACACTTAATGAACACAGTAGAAAAATACAGTAGGCGAGATCATAGTGGAAGAAAATAGTAGAACATCGTGAAGAGCATACAAGCACATAGCGTAGAAACACAGTAGAGGAACATGTGTGGTAAAGGAAGAACATAAGAACATAGCAGAGACATACATACACAAAGAAAGGGAAAAGAAAAGTTCGAAAAACACTTAAGCATTTTCAAAAACCCTAAATCGGAAAGAAGTGACTTTGAGAGTGAAATTTTTAAAGAAAAGTTGGGGAAATCTTTTGAGAACTCAAAAATAGAGCATGAATACACACATATCTAAAGAGAATCGGAGAAAAACATCGAACAGCTAGGGTTTCAGATGATCCCTAGAATGAGAAAGGCTTGGAAAATGTCTGATCTAAGTCAGATAAGGTTGGAAACAGGCTTAGGAGGCTAAAATATGCCGGAGCCAGGCCGGAAACCTCAATTCGGCGGAGGTTTGAGTGGACACCTTTGAAGTCTAGTCTCAAACCTTCGAGTATCAGGCACACAGGAGCGATAGGAGGTGAGTATGAGGGTTTCATGACCTAAGAAGCCATGGAAACCGGCGAGAATCGAAGGGATTAGGGTTAGTTTGGGTGGCGGCGACTAGGGCGTGCAGAGAGAATGGGAGAGGAAGGGGACGGGCGGCGGGTTAGGGGAAATGAATTAGGGTTGGGGGGTTTGGTAAATTAAAAAAGGAAAGGTGGGGTGTGAGCCGTTGATCTTTTAGATCAACGGCTGTGATTAAAAAAAGACCTGGTCGGGTAATTTAAATGGGTTAGGGGTTGGGTTGGACTAGTCCAGAATTGGGCCTAGAATGGGGTCAATTAAGGGGATTAATGTGGCTATAATTGAAATGCAGATGGGCTACATATTAAATAGCCAATTTTCCCTTTTTAATTTAATTAAAAAAGTTAAAACAATTTTAAAGACAAATTAAAAGAACTGAACTAATTAATAATATATAAACGTTAATCTAAAAATATTGGGAATAATTTTATAATTGTAAAATGCTATTAATCGTAATATAGGCTATAATTGCAATTTTATGCAATTTAGATTTCAAATTATCAAATAATTTTATAAAAATATGCTAAAATCACCTTAATTATATTGTGGCATAAATATGAGGATGGAAATAAATTACTCACCAAAATAATAGTTTTGGGAATAATTATTGGATTTTTGTACTGCTAAAATAAATAATAAAAATGATTTTAAAACGCTTTAAAAATTAGGAAAAATGTCAAAATTCTTAGGCATACTTAAATATGCATTTACATGCTATTCTGAGAATATTTTGAGTATAAAAATATGTAGGAAAAAATTGGGCATCAACACATGTAACGGCATGCCCGGTTATTTCAAGAATTAACACCCAATACCCTATTAACCGCATTTCTCGTGTGTGTTTCTTCTATTGTGAGTCGCCGGGAGGATTTATTTGGAGTTTCGGGGAGTTTTGGGACACTAAGTCCCTAAATGAGAGTTTAAGTTTTAGAATTTGGACTGTAGTTGGAGCATTATGAAGATGGCCTACGAATGGAATTTCGTTGGTTACGTTAGCTCCGTTGGGTGATTTTGGGCTTAGGGGTGTGTTTGGATTGTGCTTTAGAGGTCCGTACTTATTTAGGCTTGAAATACCGAAAGTAGAATTTTTGAAGTTTCCGTCTCGATAGTGAGATTTTGATCTAGGGGTCGGAATGTAATTCCGAGAGTTGGAGTAGCTCCATAGTATTTAATGTGACATGTATGCAAAATTCTCCCTCTCAATTTAATTAGACCGTATTTAGTACATTTTGACTCTAGTTGTATTCGGACCTCAGTAGATACTCATGACTAGTGACACCCCGGTTAGGGCTGTGTTTGGATTGTACTTTTGCATTGTTATGATATTTTTTGCTATTTAGTATTATTAAATCATGTTTTAGACTGTTCTCTTGTTGTTTATCTATTTAATTTCGAATTGGAAATAGTTGGCGGGCCTTGTCTTTATGAGAGTCCCATCACGACCAGGTCCGATTTCAGGGTCGTGGCACGAACATAGAAATCCGGATAAGGAATTTTGTTAATATGAGAGAAGCTGTTAGCCATTCCTGGGTTCTGTGATTTTAGCACGGTCGCTAAACTGTTATTATTGGCCTATTTATTTGATTTTAAAACATCTTTGAAACCTATGTGAATTTTTATTCCTTTTAAAACCCACTTTTAACAATCCGATTTGTACAACTAATTATTTGATTACACGTTGCGAATCAGGTCACGGGAACCGTACACACGATCCACAATATATTTATTTTATTAACAAGAGTTGGGTCACATAAATGTACTCCCGGATTTTAGAAATTAAGAGTCACGACTACATCACCAGAACCGTACCCGTAGCTATGATAGTTTATTTAATTAACGCGCCTAAAAGCAAACTACGAAAGTTCAAGGCACTTTTTTTTACACTAGTTAAGATAATTAATATGAGGGCCATAGATTATGGATTTTATTTGTGTATGGCGCACCTCAAACTATTTTAAAAGAAAAAGGTTTGTATATTTTATGACAACCACATCACGGGAATCACACTAGTAGTTGTAATAATTCAATTGCGCGCCTAAAGCAAACTACGCGACTCATTTTAGCATCTAAATTATAACATTCCAGAGGGTCATAGATGATTTAATTTTGCTGATGGCACACCTCAAGTCTCTCTCTTCAAATGATTTCTTGGTCTAGTCTTATGAAGGCCATAAATTGTAGGTCTTGTTCGATATGGCACACCTCAATATAATTAAAAAGTCATACTTAATTAACGAGGTCCAAAGGAGTTTGAATTCTTATCTAAATTAAATTTTATCTAACATTACTATAAGCATCCTATACAAAGTACCATACAAACTTAACGTTTTTGGAGAACAAGTTCCAATGTTATTGCAAGTCAATAAACAAGACAAAAAAACGACCTTTTAAAGAGGGAGTGGGGCTAAAGGGAAATCCCAAAGTTGAAACTAAAGCACCGAAGCCTCAAAGGCTAAGTTGGGCCAAACACAAAGCCCTAACATGAAAATCATTGAGATTAATTCAAAACAACTTCATCACACCACCAACAAAGAAAAAGAATTAAGCTAAATAAACTATGAGAGAAACAAAATTCGATATGAATCTTAAAATGCCCCAGCTTGAGACTAGGCCACCTGACATTGGGCCCCACGCTATAATGCACCCAGTAATTAATTAGGGAACACACTGTGCTTTCGGGGGTTGGGCTCAAGGCAGAGCCCAAAAGAAAATTCCTCAAACATTCCAAACGGCCCCGTTTGGGCCTAAATCAACTTCTCTAAAACCTTGGCAAGAATGTACGAGAATTAAGGCCCTACCGAGGCCATAAACAATCACCACTCACGCGAAATAGCCTCATATACAATTCAACAATGATATTATAAACCTGGAATTGTTACTACTACTAATGCTACAACATGAACTTCGACCATTAAACTATTTATCAAACCATACTAGCACAAACAAGATCTGTTCTATCAAATTAAAGCCCAGGAAACATATATATGCTAAACATTTTATTTTAAATATATTGAATCCAGATTTCATATACCCCACGACAGTAATCTCCCAACCCCTTTCTAAAGAACATTTCCTATTAAACACATCACCCTCAAACACATATTATGATAAACCATACTATTAGCAGATTGAAACTTCAAACAAATTTTCCAAAGCAACTTAGGAGGCACAAACACCTCCCACCCCGTACAATGTAGTTTAAAGTCAAAACACACATCTATCATGGACGAATTTTAGCTTTACTTCTAACAGACTACAAAACATAACAGAGTACAATAAATACCAATACCATGGAATCGATCTCCACCAAAGAAAACAAGCATCGATTGAATAGCAACAACCAACAAACTCTAAAGTTTCACGTGTATTATTCATGTTCCATAGGGATTCAGCTTAAATACCTGGTTATAAATAAACAAAGCAAGGGAATAAATCTTGAACGTGACAAGAGCTAAACAAGCAACAAAAAGGCAGCAACAAAATGTAGCAACAATAATCAACACCGACTTCAGGATTAAACCATTTTCTCGACTCCAAAACCACCAGAAATTGAAAGAAGAGTTCTTCTTAAAGTTTTTGGAAGAAGGAAAGAGTGAAACATTGAAAACCAGTATCAATATTTTCAGACAAGAGGTTGTAGCCGTTTGCTCATTTTTAGTGTTGTGATATCTGCCAGAAAATGAATGAAACATGCCTTATATAGTGAGATCTTAGAGCATCAGCACCTGATTCTATTAATTCAAAATTACCGCTCATCAATTCCCCTTTTGTTCAATTTAAACCCCAAACGTCTTACCTATTTGTTACATCAGCCTATTTCCTACTTTCCTAGAACTTTCCTAGCCAGTTATCAAAGATTCCCTCAATATAAATCCCTTAAATACCCTTTAAACTCCTGTTATTAACTTTTTCAAAAAGTACCACTAATTGGGCTAGACTCGGCATGTTTGAACCCTTTCCCCTTTCCTTCGGGCCTATGTACCACAAGGCCCTGTTTCTAGTCCAAAACCAACAACCCACAAGCAAACAAACCAACAGAGTTTTGGACTCATAGCATCAGAATTCTAAAGAAGCAAAAATAAAAGGATATTTGAGAAAAAGACAAGCACGAAATCAAAAGTACTAACAAAAATATGTTAACTATATTATTAATCTAATATTACTATAAACTAATATGACTTAAATCTAACATGCAAGCAGAAATCGATTTGGACTAAAACTAAAAAAAATCCAAAAGAAACAAAAATAAGTAACTAATAACAAGGAGAAGAAGAAGAGTGAATGACTGACCGAACGGAAAGCATTAGCCAGGAGCCGCAGCTGAACAACATGGCTACTTGAAATGCTTCATCAAAGTCTGAAACTCACCCTAATGAGCACCCTTGTCAAGAATGCTCTGTCAAGGCCAGTTTTAGGCCCTAGTGAGTGGAAAATTTTAACACAATTCCAACCCCGAAATTAGGTCCAACCCTAGATTCCGAATTCGATAAATTCTCGAGTTCGTTTGGAGAAACTGCCAAGGGTTTTGGGTTTGAGGAGACTTCGAGACTGTAGGGTGCAAATTTGGGCGAGTTTGAGTAAGTTAGGGTTTGGGACTCCAACCTTCGATCTCAGATTCGAAGAACTTGATGAAGATTTGGGGAAAACGGTTGGTGTGTTTGGAAAGAGGAGGGAAGGAGGGTGGTGTAGTGTTAATTTGGGGCTGATTGGGGTTGCACTGCCGGCTAGGATGGTGGGATTTTGGGGCGACGAATCTAGGTTGTTGGCATTGAGGGAGATGAAAGTGAAGTGGGGGAGGGGTCTGAAGGTGTAGGGCTAGGTTTGGACAGTTAAATACTCAAAGGGACCTGGGGCCAAAACGGTGTCATTTTATTTAAAGAGGGTTTGGACCGAGTTAGGGACTGGGTTTGGACCTGGTTGTACGAGGGAAGGGTGAATTTGTTTGGGCTTTAGTAATTTGGCCCTAACAACTTTTTTCTGATTCTTTTTTTCATCTTGTCAATTGTTTTCTCTTTTTTTCTATTTCTTTTAATTAATTGAAAGCTAAATTAATATCCAAAATTAATCTATGTTGTAAAATTAAACTAATTATCTACTATAATATTTACAAAAATTAACTATTCCTAAATTAAAGAGGAAATCACCAATTCAAAATTAAAAGGCTAAAAATGCAAAAGTAAACTAATTTTTGGGACTTTTATTTTTAAATAAAGGAACTAATTTACTAATTAACCATAAAAATATTTTAAAAAATTCTAAATGCAATGCATGTTATTTTTGATATTTTCATGATTTTTAACAGAAATAAACATGCACACAAATGCAAACAATTAGCACAAATTCACACAAAATCCTATAAAATTGCAAATAATGGAAAAATTTTATTTTCTCGAATTTTATAGGAGTAATTCATATAGGGCAAAAATCACGTGCTCACAGCTGCCCCTCTTTTCTTGAAAATACGAAGAGTTTTCGTGAAAGATAAAGTGAGTGGATACGAGCGATTTTTGCCCGTTTGAATAGTCCGTGGGAAGCATTTTTAAAAGATTTGACCGCACCTTGCTTCCGAGGTTGCTTACATATCCTTGGCTATAAAGGAATCAGGTCAGTGTAGTTCGGGAAGTTTCGGTAGCTGGAACTACCAAGATGCTGTGATTTCACTGTTGCTGCTGCTACTGCTTGTTGAACTCTTTATTACACCAAGACAAAATAAAAGAAGCTAGACTAAACTATGATCTATGAATTACAAGAATCTTGTCTACAATCTTCAAAATTGATCTTGCAATTTCTGCCGCTTTGTTGACTTGTACTCTCCAAGTGAGATTTCTTTGTTGCTGCTTTGAATTGCATTCTGAAGTGAATTCTCTTATTTCCTAGGTAGGTGCCCGATATCCAACACTTGAATTGTATTCCCGTATTTTTCAGGTGGGTGACTTATTGCCAAAACTTGAATTGTAACCCCTACTGTTACCCTGAACTTTTTTCTCTTGACATCTATGTTGTCTTACTTTGAAACTTGAACTGCATTCCTAGTTCTCCAGCTAGATGCCTTATTACCAAACTTTGATCGGTATTCCCTTGCTCTCTAGGTGGCACCTGAGTGCCAAAACTTCAACAGTATTCCCATGTTGTGACGACCCAAAGGGGTCATCACCGTAATTCTCCCTTTTCTCGTGCTTCTGAGGCCTTGAAAACATCGCTTTTAGTTGCCTCGATTTGCATGCGCAGTCCGGGCGCGAAGCCGAAAAGCTTTTTATGTTAAAATATGTGAATTTTGTGAAACATTTGAAGAATTATGATATTAATATTGATATAGTTGACTTTGGTCAATATTTTGGGTAAATGGACCCGAACCCGTAATGTGAGGGTCTCGGGAGGTCCGTAGATAAATATGGGACTCGGGCATATGCCCGGAGTCGAAATCCGAGGTCCAGAACCCTGGTAAAAGAATTTTTCTGTTAAATTATTTTCTGAAATTTTTCAGGAAAAATAAAAATAAAAATGAGCTAGAAAATATAGGTATCGGGCTCGTATTTTGATTCTGACGCCCAGTACAAGTCTTAAATACGCATTAAGCGCTTTCTGTGAAATTTGGTCGAAATCGGACGTTGTTTGACATGTTTCGGACCTAAATAGCTAAAGTTGGAAGTTATGAACTTTGAAATGAAAATTTTGAGTTTTGGGGTTTGATTCTTTGATTTTTATGTTATTTTGGCGATTTGATCGCTCGAGCAAGTTCGTAGGATGATATTGAGTTAGGGTGTGTGTTTGGTTGGGAGCCCCGAGGGCTCGGGACTGATTCGAAGGTGGTTCGGAGTAGTTTTACACTTGAAAACTCATCAGATTTTTCTGCAATATTGCACAGTGGTTTTTTCTTCACGAACGCGGTCCCAGGCTCGCGTTAGCAGTGCCTTGGTAATTCCTTGCTTCGCGTTCGAGAACCCTTCCTCGCGTTCGCATAGAGTTGTACCTCTCTTTATCGCGTTCGCGAACATCACCACGCATTCGCGTAGCATTAAGCCCCCTCTTCAACGTGTTCGCATGCCTGCCCTCGTGAATGCGTAGTCGCGAACGCGTAGACCACACCTGGACCCCCCCCCCCCCC